>JAUMHN010402168.1:0-38438 GCA_032360265.1 Heliamphora ciliata
ATTATGGGTCAGAGTGCAATTATAGTTCTTTAGTGGTGTGAACTGTAATTTAGTATTTTATGAAAATTGTAGAAATCACTGCGCCTTTTCATAATTGCAGAAACCGCCTGTTGGTATCTGTTTTTCACTAGAAGTCTTACTCATAATTACTCCCCAGGTCCCTGCTGTAGCCCTATATATATGTGGGTAGGTTGAACCAGTTTTAGATAATTTTTATATCATTATTGATATATTATTTTTGTCTTTCAAGACTTAAAAATATATCGGGGTTCTACCGGTACAAGTTTTCGGAGGATCGTAGCCCACACTACGTTCGAGGATCGCATAAGGGAATATGGTAGAAGATCTGACTGGAGCTTCAACTCGGGATCAAGTCGTAGTTGAAGATTAGATTGACAAGAGGTATTCATCTAAATTAACTTTGGTTGCACGGGTTTTATTTTGATCGTTCTTCGTCAAAATTTTTATTTGGAGCCCGTTTTGGTGTTTGCCCGTCCAGTTAATTTTTTACCGATTAATCGTTTTCAAAAACAATGATCTTGACAGTATTGTCTCCAACAGGGAACATATGGGAGACAAAAAGTACCAAAAAGCCTCCTTTTTCTTCACTTTAATTAATGTGACTTGAAGCTGTTTTAAGTTGATTTAACTCTTGAGGGCTGTTTTAAGTTAATTAATGTGGCTGTTTGGGGGACAAAAATCTGATCCCCCATCAATCAAGGAGTTTGTCTCGATTTTTGTGCCCATATTGTGCAAGAAAATGTATTAAAAGTTAATTTGATGTATCTTTTTGATTTTGTTTTCTACTTAGGCTTATTATTTTAATATGTTTATGAGAAATATAGTATTTTCATATATTATCATAGTTTCCATAGCAATTGATTAAATAGATATAGACTTTTAAGTCAAATTAAGATATTTTGATAATATCTGACTTTTTGACTTATTTTGTTGTGTATGAACTTCAATAATAATTTGTTTGCTGTTGTTGACCTATAAAACTATATTATTATGTATATTACTTGTTCAACAAGTTTTGGATCATTATAATACTTAATTTAATACATTTCTCATCATTTTAAGCTAAAAAGAAAGTAAAAAGTCACTTTTTGGCACATTTCCCATGGTAGTCGGCCACTAAGGCGTATTTTTCGTATTTTTTTATATTATTGTCCTTTGCTACTTAATTGTACTTAAATATTTGATTTTGGGTATTCATGTGTCAAAATTTAAATTTTTAAGACTTTTTGCTGTAATAGGGGCAAAATGGTCATTTTACCCTATTTATGAGGATTTTTTATTTTTAATTTATTATTTCATGATATTTACTTTATTTAAAATGTTGGGAGACTCTCCGGGTGTTAAGGTTTTGTTGCCTGAGTTTTGGACCTTTTTGGGATTTTCGGGCCGAATTTAGGATTTTCGATTCGAGTTAGGGTATTGAACCTCGTCTGTGCTCTATGGTTTTGTGGACTATCCGTCACTAACACTAGGGTTCGAGCAGGGTCTTTACGCGGGTTGTTATTAACCAGGTTAGTACAATTACGGTCTGTACTGGGTCGTTACAAACTACCCCCTTAAACAAATTTTGTCCCCGAAATTTCGCTCCATACGTCATCGTTTGGAAGGTTAAGGATGATTTACTAACATTGTGCCTTCTCGTTCTCCAAAGTTGTGTCCTTGTTTACTTGAGTCATTCTTTATTGCTGGTGTGGATAAGGTTGAGCTTATATGTTCAGCACTTAGTATAAAGGTTGTTTTGTCCTACTAACATCTTAAACTCATTACTACCAAATCTTCAAGGACCATGTCACATAACCAACTAGTCCCAAAAAGTTCGTATCTCTGTCACGTTAGTTAGCCTCTTCTCGTTAACTATTGCTTTACTTATGTTAGGTCCACTTGAATATCTTCTCCAGATATAACATGACCTAAAAACATCACCCGGTCCAACTAAAATTCACACTTACCAAGATTTACATACAACTTTATGCTTTCTCAAGATCTACAAAACTCTTTAAATGTTCCCTGTGTTCCTCTTCACTCTGAGAATATAACCGAATATAGTTTATAACACAATTAAGACATGAGAGTCCAGGATACTACCTCATAGACGTCCCACCATAAAGAATCAAATCTCTAGTGAGCTCCAATCGACCAAAGCCCCAAACGCGAGACTACAGAGGAGCTTCCAATGAACATCTACACTCTCCAACAGTAGGTCGCTGAAAGAAACGGCAAGATCTCGACCCCCAACAGACATGGAAAGCTCCAAGGAGCTACAAAATCTAAACCCTAGACTATCCCTCTGCTTTAGAGAGAGAGAGGAGAGAGGAGAGAGGAGAGAGGAGAGAGGAGAGAATGAGAAAACCAACCCAAAACCCGTAACTTATAGCTTATGTCCCACACAAATCGCTTGATCAGTTTCAGGACCACTCGAGCAGTCTCCGCAACTACTCTGTTGGCCCGACTTTAAATGAGCATATCTTCTTCATCCAAACTCCAAATAGGGTCATTCTTATGCTCAAATTGAAGCCCCAGAAATTTACTTCCCAATGGTGTAAACCTCATACCAGAATTCATCTTGTATGAAAAGTTATTACCAAATTAGTAAAGTTATGTCACTTTCCTTCACATGCTTTTCACATATTTTTGTCCAAACATCCCTTAGAACCTCATTTTCTCCCCCGAACATATCTTTCATGCGTATCCAAGTTCAAAATATTAACCTAAAACATCACCAAGATCAAGTGTTAATTCCTACACCATCAACACTTAAATCATTTAAAAAAACAAATGAGTCGGGGTCTCACAACTTTCCTCCCTTAAAGGAATTTCGTTTTCGAAATTCAATACTGAATCTTAAGCCAAATACCACCCCATCCACCATCAACAATCTCTAATGCAAACTCTGCGACACCGCACAACAGCAAAAATGCCCTCGTAACTGAAACCCCAAGACTGTCGTCACACGACGTAAAACACGTCTTTGAAGAATCGACCTCCATATAGACTACCCATGCACGCAAAGTCCCACTGACACTACCGTTATCTATAAAATATCGGATCAAAATCCAACTCACACTCCCAAAAATTTGAAACACAACTCTCATCGAACACAATCCACTCCAGCGATAAACGTAAAACACGAGACCAATTCACCATGGAACTTGATCCCAAACACTCTACTCCAGGACATAGAGACTACCAGCCCCGTTCACATTGCCATATACTGGCTCAATCGCACATCACAATGCACACCAAGGACTATCTTTGCGAGTCCAAACACACAATGTCGAACCTCGACACCAGTCACACGAAGTCACATGTTCCACACACAAACCTTGCTCAAGTTCTGATGATCAACTGATGACCACCCATTTTGATACCGCATCATTATCCTGCTGATGCTAACCACATCGTCATTAAAACTAACAAGACGTCCATCTACGAGCAATAACACAAACACCCGATTCTAGAGAAAAACTCACTTAATTCACCTGGAATACCAAAGAACGCCCTTCATCTAAACCTTCATCCTTTATTCGATCTTCCATCATGAACCACAATTCTCACCCTTGAGAAACACTAGGAGTCACACCATTGTCCAAGACAAGATTCCACATAATCGAAAACCAACCCGGCATCACAGCCACAAAGTCAACACAGTCACCTGACCCCAACGAGTCACTAGACCAGATACGCCACGTAGACAGAACATCTCATAGGTATCCACTAACGTCTCGCCATCAAACCACCAATTTTAAGTTTACAGATCGACCTCAAATTAAATATGATCACCGTCGTCTAACATCAACCCCAAACTCAGAACAAATGCATCGATCCCTTGAATCCACAATGGTAGAATATTCATGCCCAAGACTTATCCGTCAAGTAACCAACCAAGACTTGCCGCTTACACTTAGCAATTTCTTCTTATACAGAACTTATCACGACCCTTTCATTCCAAACCAAACAATCACGTCAATCACGACAGGCTATACCAACTAAGGCTTCTCAAACATCGAATCCTTCCTGACTCATACCTTACCACATTCTCGGGACCACCATCCGAACAAATGGTTACACCAAAACATAATACTTACCACAGTCGACAACCACCCCTCGACTCTAAGAACTCTGAGTAGTTCAAAGCCCCAAACAGAACACAAATTTAGACTCACAAGAGTTTATCAGAAACCCACCACGTGAATATCCCAGCAGCACAATTCCAACAAAATTTCCACTCTGCCAAGAGCTAGAAGTATAACCATACCCCACACAACCCAAAACAAGCTGCACACAATGGTTAACAATTCTCAGTTGATCACTGCAGAAAAGGAATCTACGTCTCAACACTAACTCACTCATCAATAAGGAAAAACATTCCTGGTCTACCAACTAGATCTCACAGGGAACACAACTCCACACACTTACATTCATATGATTGTGTAAACAAACTCCACCCAGAACACCCGCGAGGAACTCAGTCCTCCAATCCCCCGATCCCGGTAGTACCCATTCCCTACGCAAAAACTCACAGATCACAACACAGTTACTAATCCACGGAGACTCCCATCTCCTCAAAACAACCGAATCAAGAATCAACCAATGATCCCGACAGTTATACCTAACCAAGGTGAGTCCGCACACCACAACTGTTCACAAGACAACCGTATCTTCTTCCTGAGAAAGAAACGACCAACCTAAAACCATGACCCAATCTCAACGTACTCCTAGTAGCCATCAATGCTTGGCCCCCAAAGAACCCTGTAAATCTTACCTTAAGGCCACATCGACCATAGTCACACAGCTGCCATCGACCCGATCATGATAGTTAGATCATCCGCTACACTAAGCTCTCAACTCTTAGGCCTCATTCGCACACACAGGAACACCATCATTCCTTATACCTCGTATAACACATCCCATAGGACTACAAGCTCGTCACCAGTCATACATGGAGACACAACGCCAACATTCCCATCGCGCCAAGACCTCACTTCATAAGGTTGCGCTTCACTAACCTAACTCCCATTAGGTTAACCTCAGCCGCGTCACGGCCTCGAGCCCACTGTCGAAGCAACTCACATAGAAAGCGCACGGCGCCAAACAAAGGAAATCCAATCTTGAGACCTTTCATCTAGAGTTATTAACAATTCCCACGACCATTTAGACGTCTCTCACACTTTCGATCTCTGGGCACACATCGATCACAGATATCTTAACCCACGATTTATTGCCTATCATCCCAGGCCACCCAAAACACACGATACACTACTGAACCTTATTACTCCACACTTCGTTCCTATGGGAAAACAAGATACCCACCTCTGAACCTAAGGTCGAACACAAACAACCTCCAAACATCTCACACTCAAGATACACCGTCTCAGCACTAGGCTAACCACACTATTAAACCCTTCTACGGTCCTTTCATACCTCATGCACCCAGCACGGTTCCCAAATATGATCTCTTAATCACAAGGATAACGATCACACCATGGACTTGCATTCTCGTAGGAATCCCACAGAATTGATACTCGCCATATGTTAGAACCATAACCTGAACCCTTAACATCGCCGCGACCCATACTCATCCCAACATAGCTGCAACTCATACTCATCCCTATATCATCGTGCTTATTCACTCATGACTTAATTCTCAAACCTCAATAAGGTATACAACGTCCAAAGTCATCAGATATTACTTTGATTACATAAAACACCCCGCTAGCAAGGGATATTTTCAGAACCACTTACGTTCTACCATCTTAACATATGCTCGGCCAAGGATTACTATGCTCCCATCCACTATGTTTCCGTCTATACCCCATCCCGAGTACACTGCTCATGACATAGCATGGCTTACGACGTACCTAATCCATCACATGGCCAAAACCACGTACACCAAACCTTAACCGAAAGGCATCACCGCTATCCACAAATCCAATCATTACAACTGATTTCACATGGTCTCCGACGCCCCATCACCCCTTCTCACAAGGCCATCCATAACGCAACTTTAACTTCCAGTAGCATACTCTCAAGAGGAGCCATCTACCAAAATCAAGCCACTAACCATACTTCAACTACACTCGAACAAAACTCTGCTTATATAAACACTCAACAGTTTACTAACCAAGGATAACCTCACGTAGCTAACCCCAACTCACCAACGAGTTCCACTACGTATCAAGCAATTGACACTCAACCCATAACCTTACCTCTCAGCAACCAACAGCAACTGAGTCTCACATCCAAGACCCAAACCATGGCTTCACCCTCTTCAAGGAGATGTAGTTCATATATAAAAGAAATATAGAACACAACAACCTAAAGTCGACCCATTATGTTATTTCTAACACGTATCACATAATCATGCTAACACTTAACCATTCAAGACCATGTTAAACAAACCCCACATACCAAGGAGAATCGACAAGAGTAACATATCAATTTGGATAACCTACTTAGATTCCTTGCTAGAAAGTATGTCGGCCAAACGCATTTCTAACTTGGCTTCCAAATTTGTTAATCCAAACGCTTGAAGGTAAGACTAATCAATTCTAAGGTCCAACCTCCATGCTCACGTATACACAACATCCTCATGCTCAACAAGCTATCATGCTCATGTTATAAAAACACTTAAACACATGCAACTAAGCACACACATCTTTCCTCACAAGGTGATGCACTATTCTTCCACGGCTCTTAGGTATTCGAACCCAGAGCTCTGATACCAAGCTATCACGCCCCAAAACCCGAGTTACGTGAAAAGCCCAAGAAACAACTGTTTTGGGATACCACGATCCACCAAAACTATCTGAACACAAACGGGTCAAAGATCATAATGATAAAACGAGGCAAAAACCTTTATAAAACGCACAACTGAGGGTTTATTTAAAACAAAGACTAGCCCAAAAGGCTAAGGTCCTGGTCCCCAAGAGCCAAGCTTTAAAAATAAAATAACAAAAAAATTTAAAATCTACCCAGACCACTCGATATGTCAAAAGACCGCTCGAGTGGTCCCTACTAGGACACTGCTTTTCTCATCGTTTGCAAAACAACAGAGAGATCATTTTGACCGTGCCATAGACCGCTAGAGTAGTTTATTGAGCAGTCTGGCTCTGGATTAACTTTTCAAAATGTAACTTTTTGCTTCCCAACACTTAATCATTCTCCAACATTTTTGAAATCTCACAAGGCAAAGCATGCTAAAGAAAACCCACCAAAACAAGATTCCAAAATCCTCCCTCGAGGCATAAACATTTAAATAAGGGATAAAACCAAACGAAAGCGGAAAACAACAACCAACCCAAGGTCTCTCTCTCAAGATCATAAGACATACATGCATATATTGTCTCCACGGCCATAAGAATTACATTACACATGCTTTCAAATCTAAAACAGGTTACATCAAAACATAATCCATATACAAATGGTATAAACTACCCAACGAGGACCAAACTAAAGGGTCTTATCTTCAACCACCTTTGGGCACCTCAAGATCAATCTACTTGACCACGTTCATCTGAAAAAGATTTTCACAAATCCCACAACGTGAGCTGAAGCCCAATAGAAAACAGACTAGCATGGAGTAAAAACAAAGCATGCTAACAGAATAATATGAATATCCTTACTCACACGAGCCTCAAAAATGGTTTTACTTCTCAAAACCACACTTTTTCATCTGATGCAAATAATGTCTAACAAATTAAGAAAAATATTAAAAAAACGTTATTTTCCTCTCGGTTCCCACAACCGACAAAGATTCAAAAATATTTTACACTCTTTTACGATCTTCCACTGAGGGATAAGTATTAACCAAATTATGCATCTAAATAATGATTCCTATGTATCGACTCTATCGCATAGGGGACAATGGTAACAACTATAGACTCTCGCCCATTAGCTTAGGTTTGGAGCATCCAATAATCCGCTAGGTAATAACAAGTTCTATACGGAGCTACAACAATAAATTCCTCCCACTGGGGCAACCACTTTATTTATGAGGATTAACCCGAAGGAGCGAAGCACCTACTTTCGCAAAGTTTCTAGACTTTCACCGAGTAGCAATGTCGACCCAAGTACACACACATTGTTACGGCACATTTATAGAATTATTAAAAACACGTAGCTCGACTACAAAAATATTTAAAGGCATACATCAATCATGTACAAAATGTTTGGCAACCTTATGCCAAATAATCCATTTAACCATGGAGACCAACCAACATTTTCAAAATATTTCTACCATTTTAACCAAAGAGTTTAAAAACCAAGGCTCAACCCCAAGGATTAGCTCTAAACATTCGAAACACGGTTTTCATAACTTTTACATAAATCTCTACGTTTTCAAAACCCACCTTTTTGAAAATCACGGACACTCACACGTCCACTAACTTTGTAATAAATAACAACAAATGCAAAACATGCTTTTTGTCTAACAAACATGGTTTAAACACAAAGATCAACAATTCAAACATTTTAAGACGGTAAAAACGCATAAAATTCCACGTAGCACCCCTTTAAAACATGAGAGTCTAGGATCCTATTTCATAGACGCCCCACCATCAAGAATCAAACCTCCTGCGAGCTCTAATCCACCAAAGCCCCAAACGTGTGACTACGAAGGAGCTTCCAACGAACATCCACGCTCTCCAACGGTAGCTCGCTCAAAGAAAAGGCAAGATCTCGACCCCGAACGGACATGGAAAGCTCTAAGGAGCTCCAAAATCTAAACCCTAGACCTCCCCTCATCTTTAGAGAGAGAGAGAGAGAGGAGAGAGGAGAGAATGAGAAAACCTACCCAAAACCCGTAACTTATAGCTTCTGTCCGACACAGACCGCTCGATCGGTCACAAGACCGCTCGAGTGGTCTTCGTGACTGCACTGTTGGCCCGACTTTAAATGAGCATATCTCTTTCATCCGAACTCCAAATTGAGTCATTCTTGTGCTCAAACTGATGCTACGAAAGTCTACTTCCCAATGGTGTAAACCTCATACCAGAATTCATCTTGTACAAAACGTTATAACCAAATTAGTAAAGGTATGTCACTTTCCTTTACATGCTTTTCACATATTTTGTCCAAACATCCCTTAGAACCTCATTTTCCCTCTCGAACCTATCTTTCATGCATATCCAAGCTCAAAATACTCACCTAAAACATCACCAAGATCAAGTGTTAATTCATACTCCATTAACAATTAAATCATTTTTTCTTAAACAAAATGGGTTGGGGTCTCACAATATTTGTTTTGAAAAGGTACAGATAAATTTATCTGTATTTTTTATACGTACTTTCAATAAAAAATAGATAAATTTATCTGTCTTCTTCATACATATTTTGAAAAAAGCACAGATAAAGTTACCCGTTTTAGGGTATTTTTGTTCCCAAAAGACCTTGTGCATTAAAACTTTTATGTGGATGAACCTTGCTCGGTGAAAACTCTTATGCAAGATGAAAAATAGTAAACGGCCTCTAAATTAGACTGGTCACTAATTTTTCATAAAAAAATTCAATACCTTCATAATATGTGTTTGAAAAAGTTTATGCTGTTAGCTTTTAACTTTCTCTACTAATTTTAGCAATAAATTATAACTTTCTCCAAACACTCATAACTTATACTACAAGTTATAACTATTTTTTTTCATATATCTCAGTTACAAGCTAACATATTTACCAAATACTCACAACTTCTGTTACAATCTAAAAGCTATCAGTTTCAGCATTGCCAAATACCCTCAAGAAATTGGTTAAAAATAAATATTTTTGTACAAATCTCTTAAACTTGCAAACTCGATTTAAGTTTTGGTTTTGATAAAATATACAAAAATATTTATTTTATCGTAAAAATGGAGACAAATTTTTTTATTTTATAAAATTTTCGCACAATTTGTGACAATATTTTCTTTTTGTTTTAAATCTATGAAGACAATTTAGATAAATGGAATATCCTTCTTGCTATTTTACTATTTATTAAACTAGAAATTTAAAGTTTTTATCCTTTCTTGTAAAATATTTAGAGCTAATTAATTATCAGTTCTATTCAGAAAATTTGTAGTAGATTTAGTCCCAATGCTAAAATTTTTAAAGATAAGTTTATATTTTCAAATATAGTTTTTATTATGAAAGATTTATCCTTATTTATGTAGTTTCTGGTGAGTTAGTTACATTTTTCATCAAAATTTTATTTTATTTTTAATTTTTAATATATAAATCCATTTTCAATAAATTTAATATTTCTAAAACCTGTTCGTGGAGATCTTCCAAATAAGATTTAAGTTGAACATAAAATTGTATAAAAAAATAATTAAGAAATTCTTCTATTACTGTAACGACCCAATTTTTAAGCCCCAGGATTAAAAACGTTAAATTAACCGAAACTAAGTTTTCAGATTAGGGTTAGAGACCCAAAGGATTAAGTCTAGAGTCGGATCCCAAAATCAAAAATTCTAGAACCTCGTGAGAAAAAAGAAAAAAATTAGAATTTGATCCAAAACAATGACAAAATTTCAAAAACGGCCCAATATGAAGATGTGCACAGGTAACAAGGCTCTAAGTCCAAGGAATAGGGAAGTAAAGAGCCAAATCAAATAACTAAGAGAAAAATATACGCAAAAACTTAATATTTATAATTTTCAATAATTATTCTTTAATCCCAAACTTTAGGATAATTACACGTCTAGCCCAACGCACCCAACGATTGGTAAATCTATACTAAGTTACACACCTTTTATGAAAACACCATAAAATTCTCTCATAATTACTCTAGAAGTCATCTACAATCTTAATTCTAACAAATTGCACGTAAGTCTCTGAGGTAATCCTCATTCCGCCTCTAGAACAAACATTAACTAATGAATAAGTAAATAAAAATATTCAGTTTCAAAGTATGGGATTAGCAACGAAAACCCACAAAGGCTAGAACCCCGAAATTAGATTAAGACGAGAATGAAACTCTAAGATTCAAAGTAAAACCCTACAGAATATTGAATTCTCTAATACTGAATTCTAGAAAATTAAAAATCATAAATAATCGTAAAATTTACAAGTTAGTCCAAGAGAAAAGAGAAATTACGAAAAAGACACAAACTGAACACAAATGTAATTATTACACAATTTGGTAATTAAACAAGAACGAAACCACATAAAATCATAGAATAAAAGTTCTACAACTTAACCCAAAAAATCATGGATCATAGAAAGATAAGAAATAAGGCCCAAATATAAACTCAAACCCAAATGTTAGAATAAGCCCAAATCCTACAAAAGGCCCAAGTAAAAAAAATTCAAAGCCCAAATCTTTTAATTCAGCCCAACTAATCTAGTTTAAGAAGAATTATAATCATAGCGCATGAATTTAAGCAAAAAAAGAATTTCAAATATGGCCAAAATATATTATGCCCACGAATATTAAGTCAAATCCAATCCTAATCAAGCCCAACAAAAATTTTGCCACGCCCTAATCTCCGAGTCACGTGAAACACCCACAAACTGTCAAACATAACACCCAACCCGATGATACACTCTCAAAATAAACCATACATGCATTGTATATATACACCAAACAGCGACATTACACGGCTCCAATGCTAGGAAAAAAAAACATGTTATAGCATACATGTAACAAAAGAACAAAATAGGAAGACTACAGCTCTTCCACCTCTCCAGCACCTCTTGATCAACCTGCATGACCAGTACCTGAAGAAAAAAATCAAAATCCCACATCGTAAGCCAAAGCTTAGTAGATTCTAAACAACATGTGCAGTATAAGCTAAACATACTAGGAAAATGAGGTACAATTTTTGACTCTCTTTCAAGCCATTAAAAACAATTTCACAAGCAAGGGAAAGCGAGGATAAAACCATGTTTTTGTTTTACTCATCAAAGCCTTGAAAACGATTCTAGTATTACGACTCCCGCAGGCCGTTAATACAGTTTTAAGAAAATTGGTCTATCCATCCCAATATACAGTACATGCAATCCATGAATCTTCTCGGACTTTTACCGAAGGACCACTACCCCAACTAATGCATCTTCTCGGACTTTAATCGAAGGACTACTGCAGCCCCAATTGCACACACACCGCCTTTCGCAGCCTACCTCATACACCCACACACGCACACGTGCATCATTAACCAGGATTTACATCTATTAGATCACAGATTCATTTATTTCATTTCATATACATATGCAAATCTAAATTAAGATTTAAAGCATATAACCATGTATCAACACGACGTTCCACAAACCACGTCACATGCTGATAAAACTCTAGGTTTTAAAGCATAAATCACGTTACACATAACGATATCACCTTATGTAATTCACTTACATATTCCGTACATAAATTAACAGTTATAAATGCACATAACCATGTATTGTTACATCACGACATCACCCGCCGAAACAAATCGACATCCACTCACAGGGACAACCAAGCTTAACCCGAAGGCCAATACCAACCCCTCAAACCACGAGGTTACAAACACCACATTTCTCATCAAAAGGATCAAGTGCTCAAACACACTCCATACCCAACCACGATGCACACAACTATGCCACAAAATTTAAAACCAACCATGCACGTCACACCCGAGGATGGCATCACACAAACACCCGAGGTCACCACACGATCCCCAAAACCATAACACCACCAATCGAACGCCAAAAGGGACCCAAAGGTATTTGAATCAACTAATTCCCATAAGTCAATCAATTGAATACCAAAGGACACCAATTGAAAACCAAAACCCAACCACCGAACCATCAGCACACGGCCCAGGACTTCAGTCGACTGAACCCCAACCTTCAGTCGACCGAACACCCTACTGGAATCTCACAAAATGCTAAAACACACGGTTCAGTCGACCGAACGCCACGGTCTAGTCGACCGAACCCAAGATCCAAGTTTCAGTCGACCGAACCCCATGGTTCAGTCGACCGAACCTCGGTAGAACTTTATTTTGAGCTACGGGTTTCTACATCCAAACCCCAAATCGAAGCCTCTGAACAGCGATCTAACACTCATGAACATCCACACGCCTAGGCCTAACACCGAGACCTCAAAAGAAACTCTCGATACCGAATTTCATCCACCAAAACCAACAAAAATAGGTTTTAAACCCAAAAATCCAACTTTGAAACAAATCCAGATCTATAGCAATCTAACCGTTAAAAATACACATGTTTACACATAACACCCTTATACAGCAGTAGGGTCTAGAATTCTACCTCGGTGAGTTCAAAACTCGATGTTTCGATCCACGTGCAAAGTCGAGTCTCACCAAAATCAAAATCTGACCGGATGGTTGCGTTGCTTACCGTGCCAAAAGTAAGGATCCACTGTTGGATCATTGAAAATCGAGCCCCGGGCCCCCGAGAACTTAGAGAGAAGGTAGAGTGAAAACGAAAAACTTACTGGAGAAGTTTTAAAAAATATCTTTATGAAAATATCTAACTCCAGATATTTATAGGCCTTCAAAATATATATTTTTTTAGATTTTCAAAATTCGCGCCGTAACACTCCACGGCTCCCAAAACCTTCCCCACATGCATCTCTACCCTTAAACATGCATCAAAAGCATATAAAACATGCTGCAACGAAAACACTTAATGCGTGTCGAAAAATGCTAAAAAAACGGGTCAGGGTCTCACAACTCTACCCCCTTAAAGGAATTTCTCCCCCGAAATTCAGCCCAAGGTCAAAAGAAACAAACCGTCGATCGCAATCGACACAAGCATACGAGATGGTTAGCCAAACCATTCCTAGGTTATAGTCAAACAAGGTCAGGCATCCTAAACAATGGCCAATTATCTCCGAGACACGGGATCTACAACCCACCTCAATCTTGCATCCCCACCAACCGCTGCCTCAACACAGCACACCATCCACGGATCCATAACCAACCCCAAATGGATGCAATGAAGAACTGGCCCAAAGCATGCATACTCAGAAAGTTCCTCTGCTCGCTGAAGGCATAGCTGCATCGTCAGGCATAATCGGTGCTCTAGAAGCACTGGGAGTGTTAAGGACATACACTTGGCCTTGAGTCACTCTAGGCTGCCCATTTGAAATTTGAACTGAAGCACCCTCACCTGTAATCCTGGAAGGCTGTAAAACAGAATGCTGCTACTGATCCTGCACAAATGAACCCTTTGATGTGCCTACCATACTCGGTGCACTCTCCCTCAATGGGCAAGTGCTGCGAATGTGTCCCGGCTGACGACACCCATAACAAATCTGTAACTCCCTTCCCTGTCCCTGTGACTGAATCCATAAACCCTGGGACAGTCTCGGTTGTGGGCACTCTAACACACGATGTCTAAGCTGCCTGCACCGAAAGCATCTAATCTTCCCCTGCAGCTGAACTGGTACAGAACTCTAGAACTGCTTTCTCTGTAGGTACCCCAACACACGATGCCCTGGCTGCTTACACCGATTGCAAAGCAACTCCCTCAGCTCTAGCCTCTCAGATGAAGCCACCACTGGCACTAGTACAGGAACCTACTGCTGATGCAATCCCCCGGAACATAAACTTAGACCAGACAACCTCTGGCGTTTGTCGCCATACCCTTGAAACTGAGCACCTCCACCATCATGCTGCTGGATTCTACCTTCTCCCCTAACAACCTCAACTAGCTGGCGGATGGCACCCACCATCGCACGCAGTAACTCTATGGCTTCACAAGGTCCGTGGGGAGCGTTTGCAACCCCAGCATTAGGGATAGGAACATCCCCTTGGACAGCACAGCCACGGCCTCGATCACAGCCTCGCTCTCTCTTCGCTGACATCGCATCTATATGAAAAAAAACAACACATAAGATGCAACAAATAAACATGAACCTCATAAACGCTAACCACGTAAGCATGGTAACACATAGCCACACAGGTTCATGTTAAATAACCCTAGATACCGAGGAGAACCAACAAGAATGACTCGTCAATCTGGACAACCTACTCAGATTTCCTACTAGAAATCACGTTAGCTAAACGCGTTTCTAACTTGGCTCCCAAGTCTGTTAATCCAAACGCCCAAAGGCAGGACTAATCAATCCCACAGTTCAACCCCTATGCTCACATATACACATCATTCACATATCTAACATGCTGACACGATCATGTTATTAAAGCATCTAAACACATCAACCAAGCACACGCAATCTACCGCACACAGGATGCAGCCTCTTCCTACGACTCTTAGGTATTTGAACCCAGAGCTCTGATACCAAGCTGTCACGCCCCAATCTTTGGGTCACGTGAAACACGTACAAACTGCCAAACATAACACCTAGCCCGATAATACACTCTCAAAATAAACCATACATGCATTGTATATAAACGCCAAACGGCGACATTACACGGCTCCAACGCCAGAAAAAGAAAACATGTTATAGCATACATGTAACAAAAGAACAAAAAGGAAAGACTAAAGCTTTTCCACCTCTTTAGCACCTCCTGATCAACCTGCATGACCAGTAGCTAAAGAAAAAAATCAAAATCCCATATCGTGAGCCAACGCTCAGTAGATTCTAAACAACATGTGCAGTATAAACTAAACATGCTAGGAAAATAAGGTTTAATTTTTTACTCTCTTTCAAGCCATTAAAAACAATTTCACATGCACAGGAAAGCGAGGATAAAAATCATGTTTTTGTTTTACTCATCAGAGCCTTGAAAATGATTCTAGTATTATGACTCCCGCAGGCCGTTAATACAGTTTTAAGAAAATTGGTCTATCCGCTCCAATAAGCAGTACATGCAATCCATGAATCTTCTCGAACTTTCACCGAAGGACCACTATCCCAACTAATGGATCTTCTCGGACTTCAAACGAAAGACTACCGCAGGCCCAATCGCACACACACCGGCTTTCGTTGCCGACCTCATACACCGGCTTTCGCAGCCTACCTCATTTACCCACACACACATACGTGCATCATCAACCACGATTTACATCTACTGGATCACAGATTCATCTAATCCATTTCATATACATATGCAAATCTAAATCAGGATTTAAAGCATATAACCATGTATCAACACGGCGTTCCACAAACCACGTCATATGCCTATAAAATTCTAGGTTTTAAAGCATAAACCATGTTACACATAACGATATCACCTTATGTAATTCACGTACATATTCTGTACATAAATAGACAGTTATAAATGCACATAACCATGTATAACAATACATCACGATGCCACCCGCCAAAACAAATCGACATCCACTCACAGGAACAACCAAGCCTAACCCGAAGGCCAACACCAACCCCTCAAACCATGAGGTTACAAACACCACATTTCACATCAAAAGGATCAAGAGCTCAAACACACTCCATACCCAACCACAACATAGACAACTGTGCCACAAAACCTAAAACCAACCATGCATGTCACACCCGAGGACGACATCACATGAACACCCGAGGTCACCACACGAGCCCCGAAACCATAACACCACCAACCGAACACCAAAAGGGACCCAAAGGTATTTGAATCAACTAATTCTCATAAATTAATCAATTAAATACCAAAGGACACCAATTGAAAATCAAAACCCAACCACCAACACACGGCCCAGGATTTCAGTCGACTGAACCCCAACCTTCAGTCGACCAAACACCCTACTGGAATCTCACAAAACGCCAAAATACACGGTTCAGTCGACCGAACCTCACGATCTAGTCGACCGAACCCAAGATCCAAGCTTCAGTCGACCGAACCCCATGGTTCAGTCGACCGAACCTCGGTGGAACTTGATTCTGAGCTACGGGTTTCTACATCCAAACCCCAAATTAAAGCCTCCGAGCACCGATCTAACACCCACAAACATCCACACGCCTAGGCCTAACACCGAGACCTCAAAAGAAACTCTCGATACCCGATTTCATCCACCAAAACCAACAAAAATTGGTTTTAAACTCAAAAACCCAACTTTGAAACAAAGCCAGATCTACAGCAATCTAACAGTTAAAAACACACATGTTTACACATAGCACCCTTATACAATAATAGGGTCTAGAATCCTACCTTTGTGAGTTCAAAATTTGACGTCTCGATCCACGTGCAAAATTGAGCCTCACTAAAATAAAAATATGACAGGATGGTTACGTAGCCCACAGTGCCAAAAGTAAGGATCTGCTGTTGGATCGTTGAAAATTAACCCCCGGGCCCCCAAGAACTTAGAGAGAAGGCATAGTGAAAATGGGAAACTTACTAGATAAGTTTTGGAAAATATCTTTATGAAAATATCTAACTCCGGATATTTATAGGCCTCCAAAATATCTTTTTTTTTTGAATTTTTGAAATTCGTGCCGTAACACCCCGCGGCCCCCAGAACCTTCCCCACATGCATCTCTACCCTCAAACATACATCAAAAGCATATAAAACATGTTGCAACGAAAAAACGACGCCGAAAAAGAAAACGAGTCAGGGTCTCACAAATTTAATTCAAGCCCATTAAGAATTTGAACCAAATCCAACAAAATTAAAACATTTGGCCTAAGCTTGAACCCAATTACTTAACTAATTAAATTTTAGATTAAAATAATACAAAATAGAAAAATAAGAAAAATAACAAAAGTACCTTTGCATGGTTGGTCAAATGGCATGTTTGCCATGTGTCAAAATTTTGCTTTTTTATGAAAAGAATCCTATGATGATAATTTTGAAAATAAAATTAAATAATTGTAATCAAATTAAATTAAAAATTAAATAATATATATATATATATATATATATATATATGTATATATTAAAATATGAAAAAGTAAGTTAGGAAGAACAAGAATACTACAATTTTAAATCAAACCAGGTAAAACCTAGTACACAAAAATTCAAATTTAAGCCAAATTGACACATCGTTGTAAAAGAGATTAATTTAGCTAAATACTCAACACATAAATAATTATATAGTGGTAAAATAATTATGAATCATCAATATAATATACTAATCATAAAATTTATAAATTATATCAATTTCATAGAAGAAGTACCTAAAATTATCCATTAAGTCAAATGTTGAGCACTTGTTCTTAACAATATAGTATCAATACATCATACAACTATCAATATTTTAATTAAATAATGGGAGATAATATTTTTATGTATTTAAACCCCCAAGGGCTGCCACCACCATCTCCCACTCTCCCACACAATCTCCACCACTTTTCCATACAACCAATGGGAGACCATGCATGCCTTACACTACTCTACATGCCATCATTAGCTCCACCACCTCCGTTGGTTATAAAAACCACTCTTCCAAGACCATAAAAATTTTGCAAAAATTTCCTGAGTGTTAGATAAGTGAGAGGGAGAAAGAAGAAAGGAAGAAAAAGGAGAATCAAGAGGAGGAAGAAAGGAAAGCACTAAAGCTGAGTCCTAGTTTTGCATGTTAATCCTAGGATTCAATCTCTAAGTAAGTAACTCTCAAATCCTCTCTCTTAACTACTAACAAATTTGTCACAAACTTCCTTCACCTTATGCTTAAACAACAAATCAAGAGCAAGAACTAAATTGTGTAAAAAAGGTGTTTGCATTAGTTTGGGCTAGCATCTTGCTGTGGTGGAGGTTCGAGTTTAGGTCGAGTCATAGTCAAGTTGTGGTGTTTGTCTTCACCACTACCTGCGGGTTTGGTGAGATGGTAAGCGCTTGATCCAACAATTGGTATCAGAGCAGGTGGCCTCAAGTTCGATTCCCCATCATGGAAGGCCTTGTGTCTTGTCGGTAGTGCGGCAGGTGTTAGGGGGGATTGTTGGCTTGGGTTTAGGCCAGCATCCTGTCATGGCGGAGGTTCGAATTTAGGCCCAGTCATAGTCGAGTTGTGGCGTTTGGCGCTGAACCTTTTAAGGTAATAAAGTTGTGCCTTCACCATTACCTGCGGTTTTTAGTGAGATGGTAAGCGCTTGATCCAACAAAAGGCGTTGTAGTTAGGACTTAGGGGCAATTCTAAAAATTTTGTGACTTGTAATGTGGTTGCATGTTATTATCTTTGAGTTTTAAGACTTTAATGGTTTTGGAGTTCTGATATACAAGTATATAACACATGCATGCAAAGAAAATGGGTCAAAACTTGACACACAATGTTCTAAGTGGCTAGAACATGAATAGGCCTAAGATTTAAGATTTTAGAACTCTCTGCCTCGATTTTTGAAAAATCATAGTTAAATCTAGAAAATGGATCTAAGTGCGTTCTTTATTTTTAGACCTAAGTTCGTATGTTATCTTTCATCCAAAATTTTTTTAGACTGATTTGAGTGGATAGAACTCGAGATATAATCTTTCTACCAAAACATGTCATTTTTAGACTAATTTGTATTGCAGAGCTAAAAACCTCATTTTCAAACATGAATTGAGTTTAGGTGTATTTATAAAAATTGTAGCCAACATATTTATCTAGTTACCCATCAAAAAGGAGCTTAAGATTTGTGTTATGAATGGTCAAATAGCCTCTGAAAGTCTCTATTTTTGTTTAATGATTTATAGATCCTTCTATCACACATGTTTGTACAGGTCAAAACCTCTGCTTTATTAATCTTCTTCAAAAGTAGTTTTCATGAAAAATGTTGGTGACATGTAATCTAGTTGCTGTCCAAAAATCAGACCCAAATGCCTTGATATGATACCTAAAATAATTTTTAAACTCTCTGTTAAAAACTAACTCTATTGAGTGTTTGACGCCTCTTGAACATGTTTTCTAAATTGGCCTATTTCTCTAACTTTTCCTAAAGAACAACCTTGAGCACTATTCATGAGACTTGTATGGAACATCTTAAAATAAGACATACGCAAAATTGAGCCTTGTAGGACCTAATTTGATACTCCAAAATCGAGACTAACAGAGACCTTTTTTTTTTTGTAAAATTTATGTATAGTGCTGAACCGTTTTCACTTGTAAGGGCTGAATCACCTAATTGCCTTGGAATTGATTCTTAGTGTTCTACATAAAAGTTGTAGGGAATATTTTTATCTAAATTGTAACAAAAAATCAAAACCTAACTCCAAGCCTAAGCACCCCCAGAATGCTGCTGTAGTTTATTATAAATTGATGATCGAAAGTTGGCTAATGGATTATTAAGTGTAAGATAAAGCATGCTTTTGTAGTTTAACTTGATCTACATGTTTAAATAAATCTAAATTGGATGAATAATGATTTAAAATGAATATATGAAGAAGAGTAACCATGCCATCATATTAGAACTGTGTTTTGGAAAATTGCACTTTATGTTTCAAATGGTTGTACCTGGTGCTTAGGAGACTTGTACATTTTCCATGCCGAGTGCTATGCCATGCTATAAGTAGTTGTAGTTCGGGATACATGTTGTACCACTGTAGGCATTATCATAATTGCATTCATGGCATGTTGGAGTCCTTCTTGTATACACCGTTATGGTTTGGTGATGTTAGGGTTATCGTTCCATTGGTTCCAAGTCTAGGGCGTTCCTAGTTGCGAGTTTTTTTCTTTTTTTTATGAGATGTTTTTGGGATGTATTCCCTATGAACATCCTGGGTGTATCCCCGGTGTATGAAAATCATTTATGATGGAAATTATTAGATACCATGGGTTCGTCGCTAGCATTCGGACTTTCGTGTCTTAGACTTTGGGTTATGTAGCGCCCCGATTCTGACATAATATAATCCGAACATACTTTCGAAAACTAAATCTTTAAACCATCCATTTATATCCCAAACTCATTTAGGAAAAACTTTGTTTTTAAACCTTTATTAGCAAGACACACCTAGCGAACCTCGCTTGAGCGGAGTCCTAACCGCTCGAGCGGTCAGGTACCCGAAACCTCATTTCTCAAAACTGTGAAAATTCTTCTAAGGTTGAGAAAGACAACCATTTCTTCTCCTTCTTGAAACATGAATTCGGACACATACAACAAGATCTTAAATATTCATAAAAGCTTAAAACATCCATCATTTCCATAAAAAAAATTGAATTCAAACTTCGTTAACAAAATCATCATTAAAGGGAGTTAAAACATTCACCTATTAAACAACCAACGTCCTCGCATGCATGCACAACATGAATAAATGACTCTATGGCCTTAAAATACGGGTATCCTAACCCCCAATTACAATATTTTGAATATTCAAAAGTAAGAATTACATCCTTACAATTCCATCTCTCAAAAATCGACTATCCAAAGGAAATACAATCATACGCACTACGCCGAGGGTCCAACGACCGTCGTCTCAGTCCAAATTCTTCTTCTTGCTTTTACCTGAAATGTTATTAAACAACATGAGCCAAAACTCGTAGGAACAAGACTAACATCGAACACATGCATGATATGTGAGGATGGTTATGCATGGTGCACACATAAGTTTAATCAAAACATCGTGTTTGTTCCTAAATAAATTCCCATTGCATAACCGAGCTTTATATAAAAAGGATTATTGTTCCATATTTCATAATTCCCTAAAATTATCCAATGTACGACCCTTAATTAACTAAATACGTTTTACCCCTTTTTATCAACCCAACACGTTTTTCACAGTTCATAATCTTCTCCATTTCTTCAATTAAGGTTTCACTAACCCAATTCCTTCAACATATTCCAATAATCCAACATGCTTTACCATTTTGTTTCATTTTTAAGTTACGATTTTACCAACCGATTATTTACAACACACGCCAACACACAGACACACACTTTGCTGGCACTTTTTATATTTTACCAACTTGTGGTTCAAAACATAGGTACCGGCATTGGACGAGCGTATAGACCCACGTAACGTTACACTTAACCCAACCACATAGGCCCCATAAAGTAACGGAATATTCTATACCCCAACACGACTAACGTCCTTTCCCGATTCACTAGCCAGCGGGCAGAGAACCCAATCTGCATAGTTTTCTGATCTTTTACCGAGGAGCAACTTGTGCCCAACCTTAAATGATCCCTTGGATCCACAAACCAGTCCTTTTCAACATATCATAAAACAACACACACATGTGAGTCCAACCCTAAAAGGTTCCTCTCACCAAACTCATACCACATGCACACGAGTCTAACCTTAAAAGGTTCCTCTCGCCAAACCCATATCACATACACACGCGAGTCCAACCCTAAAAGTTTCTCTCACCAAACTCATATCACATACACACGCGAGTCCAACCTTAAAGGTTACTCTCGCCAAACCCTTATCATTACATATTTCTATTATTCACATGTTTCATTGTTTTAGGGCTCAAACCCAAATTAACCATTCATGTAGTCCCAAGTTCAAAATTTCATCGATTTTATCCAATAAAATCCACAATTTATGCTTGATATCAACATGTGCCACTTAGATTTATGAAAGAGATTTACAATGGATTATGACAAATCCCAATTTAACCAACAATCCCATCAATTTCATCGTACGGATTCTTTAAACTCAAAACTCCCAATTTTCATGGTTTTAACCCAAACCCTAATTTCTCATTTCTCAATCCAATCACAATAAATAACATTATCAAGATGAGAACATGTTAAATCCCTCGAAAACTTAAGATTTAACCCTCATTATCATCCAACTTCAATTTAGAGCTTTGAAATCGCAAATCTCAGGCTTTTATGTTCACAAATTTGAAAATACAACCCATATCACAAAGATATTCAAAGAAAGTCTTAGATCCTACCTTAGGGATGCTAGATCCACAAGAGAAAGCCTAAAACGAGCTCCATCCATGAGAATCTCCAACCGCACGGTGAGAAAAGCATCTCCAACGCTAAACTTGAACTTCCAACGGAAAATACTCAAGGTAGATGCAAGAGATCTTCTTAAGAACAGCCAAGAATGCCCCATCAATTCTCCAAACATAAACCCTAGCTCCCACTCCTCTTTAGAGAGAGAAAGGAAAGAAGTGAATATGAGGAGAGATCCCAAAATGCGATATTTAAAGAGTCTGCTCAGCAACAGTCCGCTCGAGCGGACCCCCACCCCTCGAGCAGTCCCACTCTAGAAACTCTCGGCCACCAGTCCGCTCGAGTGGGCTCCCCACCGCTCGAGCGGTTAGCACTAGGAAACAAACAGAACAGAAGCTGTCAAAATTGAGCTGAAGCATAGGCCAAACACCTCACAACAATGCTCTCATACACTACATGATCCATGGTTCTCACCTTTCATCATTACATCATAAAATTTTAATTCTCCCTCCAAATTAACACTTTTCTCAAATCTACCGGAGGTCTCAAAATAGGTTTTTTATTAAATCATCAAAATAAAAGGGGATTAGGTCACTACAATCTCCCCCACTTAGGAAATTTTGTCCCCGAAATTCAATAGTTGAACTCGAGTCATCAGACTTGTCTTCGATCACCAACAACATCCATGCCACTTGTCCTCTCACAAACAATCTTACTAACACAAGGGTTACCCTAATGTCATCGAACCGAGATCCGACTCACGGCACCGAGGCACTAAAACGTAACCCACCTCCGACACGACCAATCCAAGCAATTATACGCATAGCACAAAACTAATCCACAATCCAAATTGGTTTCAATACGTTCCACACCTATTTGTAACGGATGCAATCTTATTCAAACTGCCACAAACTAGCTCATTTTCATACCAAAATACACACAGAGGCTTATTCTCATAAGAACCAACACACGTCACAAGACTTTGACATTACACATA
Source organism: Heliamphora ciliata (assembly GCA_032360265.1). Classification (NCBI taxonomy): domain Eukaryota; kingdom Viridiplantae; phylum Streptophyta; class Magnoliopsida; order Ericales; family Sarraceniaceae; genus Heliamphora; species Heliamphora ciliata. The sequence continues at coordinate 23,656 of JAUMHN010402168.1, forward strand.
CTTATATTTGTGCAAGCCTTCGCGGTCAACTAATGATCACAGAACTCGATGCCACATCGTCTTTTATGTATATCAGGAACACTATCACTTATGTTGATGAGATGCTCGCACCTGAGCAAAAATAATGAACACTCGGTTTCAGAGAAAGGAATTCATGTAGATCATCGAAAACTTCTAAAGAACATGTGTAAAACGTCCAATGTAAACCTCCACCCTTATCAATCCTCAACCGCTTCCTTGCCCACAAACCACAACTTTCCTATCACAAAAACAATAGGTGTCATATTGTCGCCACGTTCAAGGTCCCAAACATTTGAGATTGTCATCCCAGCATCATAACCATTCGGACCCATACGGCCACATGAACTCTTTCTGAGTCACTTGGGCCATCAGCACAATATAGACACAATCTCCCACTTGCACACTCCTTTCTACACAAATCCAGCCACGTCTCACACCACATCATCATGTACATCCGTAAGCCCACATTTCATCCTTTAAACCACTGACTCTCAGTCAACTTTTCACCCCTAATCGATTACGATGAATCCCATTCAACAGTTATCCATACTCATAATGCGTATATCGGTCCTTCAAATTTATAACATCCCATACTTAATTAGTTATTAAATTCTCAACAGTTACTAGTTATACTGTTAGTCGGTACTCACACGTATGCTCACATTCGGTTTTCGTATCCACATCACACGTATAATAATCCTCTATCTGATAGTACCAACACATGATTCTCTGATCACTCACCCTATTCATACTTTTCCCATTATGTAATTAATCAAGACCCGCCTCTTGCTTTGAACAGTTTCATCTTATACGCAACTCCTCCAGACATTCTATCCACCCAAAGCTTACCATGAAAGGATCACACCACTCAATTTGTATACCATTCTCTTACTCTTCTAGTATTCATACTCATGCACTTACTTCTTCAACATATTGACACCACGTTATCGCACTACACCGCCAAAGCTAATGGGATCACAACCTTTCTCAACTTCTCCTCAATCGAACCTAATCATCCTTATGAGAGAATTCTTCATCGATAAGATCATTCCGTCCTAAATCTAACAAACATGTTAACCCAAATAGGTCACACTGATGATGGCTCGTTAATACTAAATTTCTTATGACTCACCTTTTTCAAATTTTCTTGATACTCTCAACTCTATTCTCTATAGCTTGTATCCTTACCTCGAATGGGTACCCTACCGTCACCTCATAGTAAATCGAGCAACTTCCACATCAACAGAACATAAACTGAAACTTATGACGAACTACCAAGGCCATACCAAGCAAATCAACACGATCGCACAAGATTCAACACAAATCTTATTGGTTACGAATAAGAACCAAGGATACCAACGTTCTTGCAAAAACCAGAACACCCATTACATGTATCTGTCAATCTGTCAAGCAATCTTTATCTAGTCTTCGCACTCAGAAGTTCTAGGTCTCAACACTAATTCTTCCATTAGAGTGACGGACAAGTGCTTCAAGTTTACCAACTCAATATTTTAAAGGAAATAACCTAAACACTTATACTCATAAGGTAGAACAAACAACTCCTCACCCGAAAACCACGAGGAATCAAACCACCATCATACAAATGTCGTCGACTCCGATCACAACAATCATACCACTCGTCCCACTCAGTTCTCAAGTTCAAACCTCATTCATACTATTCGACTACCCTTAACTTCTTTACCTTCCCGTGATGCGTCTCACACGTCCCTAAGTCCATCACCGGGTATCTAGAAAGACATGACACTATCCATTCACATTATCCCGAGACTTCTCTTTACAAGATTGTGCCACACCAACACGACTCCCAACGGTTAAACAATAACCATATTACTGTCTCGAGCTCACCGCTCAGGCACACCCACGAAAGAAAGCAGAAAGTACTCAGTCGAAGATGGTCAAAATTGAAATCTTTCACCCAGAGTTACCAATAACTCCTTATAACTATAAGAATGTCACCCACACTTCTGCAACCCATGCCTAAAATGGTTACATAACCCTTCGGACCCACGACTTTTGCCCACCAGCTCTAGACCACTCAAACTATTACGGTATATCGTTGAATTCCACCACTCCACATTTCACTTCTAAGAGCAAGACAACATAACCATCTCTATACAGCATATTCACTCATAAACAACTTCCACTTCTTCAAGGTGCATCACATTCAAGACATATCAACTAAGCAATGAGATCAATCACACCATTAACATCTACCACGGGCTCTCAGATTTCATGCACTTAGCACCTGTAGGGGAGAAACACTAAAGCAATTATGTCGTCTCGCAAAAGATCTAAAACTCTCACACCGTAGCGTCATCCAGGCACACAGCTATCCAAACATGAAAACAACTACCCATAACAAAAATCATACAAACCTCACCTCATAATTCTAGGCCAAACGATACCACCATCACTAGACCTTATGCTAGATCACGAACCACCAACATTGTCCTCTCAAGGGATTTCTTTCCACTCACCGGCACGTCATCCTAAGGCGACCAAATCAACTACACTAATAACCTTCATCTCAGGCTCTACTAGCCTCACACACTTACACTTACCAAACATCTCGCATTACATATAGTTTCCAATCATGAGAATAATAATTCAAACCACAAACCTCTATTCCATGAAACTTTCCAAATAACCTTAAACTATTAAGCATTAAATCACAACCGTCTCCGACATACATCTCTAATCCACATATTCATCCCTCACACAATTTCCAACTTCTATTAAGAAACACGGCTTGGCATCATGCCATGAGATAACCACAAGTACCACTGTGGTCACCAACAACACCCCCTAGGGGAAGGAACATTCTCAAACACTGTCTAAGCTCAGACTTTCTAATCCACCTTAGGCCGATGATTATTACGCTCCTGTTCACTATGCTTCCGTCCATACCCAATCTCAGGATACAGGTTCATGACGTACATAATTCTCAATGCACCCAAAATCACCCTTCATATCTATCCACAATAAACAACCCCCAAGAGGTTTCAAACACCTTACCGTACCTACTTGTCAAGCTACCAGCAACACAAAAACACAACGGGCCACTAACCATGGTCACCACCAACTCATACGGGTACAACACATCCCAAACAATCAATGCTCTTCTCACAAGCTTACACTCACCACAATCACTAATCGTCGGTTTACACATCCACAACCTATACCATGATCTTAGCCATAACTCATCATAGTTCCTCAAGAACAACTCCTACAACAAGGATATCGCAACACCCAACCAAGTTAAACTCAACTCAACATTCTAAAGCTACGTACTACTCAACACCTAGTCATATCACACCAACACATAATCACATATTCACATACTGGGAAGAATCTCTAGGAGTAACACATCAATCTGGGTAACTCATTTAGATTTCCCGCTAGAATGGACGTCGACCAAACGCCTTTCCAACATGAATCCTGAACTAGTCCACCGGACGCCCAAAGGCAATCCCAAAGATCCAACCTCTATGCACAAACATCACATAGCATGCAAATGTCAAATACCCCAATCAAATTTCATGCTGGCACACCAATACATGAATGTCACACATCAATGCAAGCTCTCATGTAACAGATTAACCATTCTCACGGTTCCTAGGTATTCTAACCTATTGCTCTGATACCAATTTGTAGCGCCCCAATTCCGACATAATATAACCCGAACAAACTTTTGAAAACTAAACCTTTAAACCATCCATTTATATCCAAAACTCATTTATGAAAAACTTTGTTTTTAAACCTTCATTAGCAAAACACAGCCAGCGAACCCTGCTCGAGCGGTCAGGTACCCGAAACCTCATTTCTCAAAACTGTGAAAATTCTTCTAAGGCTGAGAAAGAAAACCATTTCTTCTCCTTCTTGAAACATGAATTCGGACACATACAACAAGATCTTAAATATTCATAAAAGCTTAAAACATCCATCATTTCCATAAAAAAAATTGAATTCAAACTTCGTTAACAAAATCATCATTAAAGGGAGTTAAAACATTCACCTATTAAACAACCAACGTCCTCGCATGCATGCACAACATGAATAAATGACCCTAAGGCCTTATAATATGGGTATCCTAACCCCCAATTACAATATTCCAAATATTCAAAAGTAAGAATTACATCCTTACAATTTTATCTCTCAAAAATTGACTATCCAAGGGAAATACAATCATACGCATTACGCTGAGGGTCCAACAACCGTTATCTCAGTCCAAATTCTTCTTCCCACTTTTACTTGAAATGTTGTTAAACAACAAGAGCCGAAACTCGTAGGAACAAGACTAACATCGAACACATGCATGATATGTGAGGGTGGTTATGTATGGTGCACGCATAAGTTTAAGCAAAACAACTTGTTTGTTCCCAAATAAATTCCCATTGCATAACCGAGTTTTATATAAAAAGGATTATTGTTCCATACTTCATAATTCCCTAAAATTATCAAATGTACAACCCTTAATTTACCAAATACGTTTTATCCCTTTTTATCAACCCAACACGTTTTCACAGTTCATAATCTTCTCCATTTCTTCAATTAACGTTTCACTAACCCAATTCCTTCATCATATTCCATTAATCCAACACGTTTTACCATTTTGTTTCATTTTTAGGTTACGATTTTACCAACCCAATTAGTTACAACACACGCCAACACACACACACACTTTGTTGGCACTTTTCATATTTTACCAACTCATGGTTCAAAATATAGGCACCGGCATTGGACGAGCATATAGACCCACGTAACGTTACATTCAACCCGGCCACATAGGCCCCATGAAGTAACGAAACGTTCTATACCCTGACACGACTAACGTCCTTTCCCGGTTCACTAGCCGGCGGGCAGAGAACCTAATCTGCATAGTTTTTTGGTCTTTCATCGAGGAGCAACTCGTGCTCAACCTTAAACGAGCCCTTGGATCCACAAACTGGTCCTTTTCAACATATCGTAATACAACACACACATGTGAGTCCAACCGTAAAAGGTTCCTCTCACCAAACTCTTATCACATACAGGCGAGTCCAACCTTAAAAGGTTCCTCTCGCCAAACCCTTATCACATACACACGCGAGTCCAACCCTAAATGTTCCTCTCACCAAACTCATATCACATACACACACGAGTCCAACCCTAAAGGTTCCTCTCGCCAAACCCTTATCATTACATATTTTCATTATTCACATTTTTCATTGTTTTAGGGCTCAAACCCAAATTAATCATTCATGTAGTCCCAAGTTCACAAATTCATCGATTTTATCCAATAAAATCCACAATTTATGCTTGGTATCAACATATGCCACCTAGATTTATGAAATAAATTTACAATGAATTATGACAAATCCCAATTTAATCAAAAATCCCATTAATTTCATCGTACATATTCTTTAAACTCAAAACTCTCAATTTTTATGGTTTTTAACCGAAAACCCAAACCCTAATTTCTCATTTCTCAATCCAATCACAATAAATAACATTATTAAGATGAGAACATGTTAAATCCCTCAAAAAATTAAGATTTAACCCTCATTATCATCCAACTTCAATTTAAAGCTTTGAAACCACAAATCTCATGCTTTTATGTTCACAAATTTGAAAATACAACCCATATCACAAAGATATTCAAAGCAAGTCTTAAATCCTACCTTAGGGATGCTAGATCCACATAAGAAAGCCTCAAACGATCTCCATCCATGAGAATCTCCAACCGCACGGTGAGAAAAGCATCTCCAACTCCAAACTTGAACCTCCAATGGCAAATACTCAAGGTAGAAGCAAGAGATCTTCTTAAGAACGGCCAAGAATGCCCCAACAATTCTCTAAACATAAACCCTAGCTCCCACTCCTCTTTAGAGATAGAAAGAAAAGAAGAGAATATGAGGAGAGAGCCTAAAACACGATATTTAAAAAGTCTGCTCTGCGATAGTCCGCTCGAGCGGACCCCCACTGCTCGCTCGGTCCCACTCAAGAAACTCTCGGCCACTAGTCCACTCGATCGGGCTCCCCACTGCTCGAGCAGTTAGCGCTGGTAAAAAAACTGAACAGAAGCTGTCAAAATTGAGCCCAAGGATCAGCCAAATAGCTCACAACGATGCTCTCATACACTACACGATCCATGATCCTCACCTTTCATCATTACATCATAAAATTTTAATTCTCCCTCCAAATTAACACTTTTCTCAAATCCATCGGAAGTCTCAAAATAGGTTTTTAATTAAATCATCAAAATAAAAAGGGACTGGGTCACTACAGGTTAACACTGGCGAAAGAATCACGCTTCTTAAGGTGAGTGACGTTGGTATTGCCTTTATATGGCGTTGTTCCTCATGTCGTTGTGATTGAATAAAATAATTGTGGTATGTAAGCGGTCGAAGTAGTTATTACTCACAACGGGAAGTTTTAGAGATGGCTTTAGTGTACAATTTGTCCAGAAAGTTTGTTCCTTAGAATTCTTGGTGTGGAGTTCGCTTGATCAGTTGTGTAGTTGGAAATTGGGTTGTGGTCACATACATCTCATGCATTTTCATTGCACTCTATGTATACTAATTTTATTCTTAGTTCTCTTCTGAAAATGTCATGCTCAATCTATATAACTGTGGACTGGTAGATTATGTGTGGGTTAATCAGGTAGTATTTTAGAGTATACTTCTGAGCTTCGGCTGACGGCGATTATGCCACAGATAAAAGCAAGATCTACCGAAAGGTGAATTTCATGAAGAGCTTGAATATTTGGAGAAAGAAGGGTGCGAGGAGCCACAAGGGTTCGACATTTCTCTTGGGGAGCAGCAGACTATCACTTTCCATTTTCTTTTCTCTTTAAGTTGATCGAAGATATTTTGCATCATTTTTTAGGGATAACTGTAACACTTATGCTTATTCTAATGTTTTAGCAAACATTAAGCTCTATTTATGCAATTAAGTACTTTACTTATCTATGAATGAATTGTTAGAATAATCCTAATTATATAGCTATATATGTCTTTAACGTTCCCAAAAATTGATGTGTTACAACATGATATCAGAGCCTAGGTTCAACCCTTACCCAAGCGGACGTTGTGCAAATCGTGCATTCTGTCGCATAGAGATCTTGTAGGGTCAGCCATATCAAATATTGTTATCACCTACGTATATAAGTAGACTAAAATCCACTAAGTCTATGTTATTTTTCTTGATTGTTTTAAGTGTTATCGGTTCAGAGTTAGGAATTTAACAGTGTTGATTCCCTTCCTGAATAGATATTTAATAATAAATTAAATAATAAAAAATAAAATAAAATAAAAAATAATTAACATATTTATTTATACCTCGCAGAGTTTCATCCTCCAAGGGATTTAACATGATTGATTCCCTTCCTGAATAGATATTTAATAATAAATTAAATAATAAAAAATCAAATCAAATAAAAAATTCATCCCCTGGAGGGTTTAACAGTGTTGATTTCCTCCCTAAATAAATATTTAATAATAATTTAAATAATAAAAAAGTAAAATAAAATAAAAAATAATTAATATCTTTATTTATGCCTCGCAGAGTTTCATCTCTCGGAGGGTTTAACAGTATTGATTTTCTCCCTAAATAGATATTTAATAATAAATTAAATAATAATTTATTTATAAATAATTTATCATTAACCTTGATTTTTATCCTTGAGTTTTTCTGATTTCCCGTGCTCCGTGGTTTTTAATGGTTTTGGGCCTCAAAGTTTTGTGGAGAACAGATGAAGACATCAAGATCAACGGCAAGAGATCCTTGTAATAAGATGTTCCATTTTAAGGGGGTAGATGGGAGCTCATAATAGTAATAGCTTAAGAGTGTAAGAACCACTCTTAGAACTACACTCTTAGAACTTCGCGTCGTCCTCCTTGTAGTTCTTGCCTCGTTATCCCAAGAACCCTTGTGTGTGGCCCCTGAATCGTACATTCGAGATTCCCAGCTTATCTTTCCTCTTAGAATCTTATGTTCCTAGCAACACAATAGCTACCAACTTGTACTCGACTTCTCTCACTAATATCGAATGACATTCGTGGATAACCTTCTACACCCAAGTCTAAGTCGTTACCCTATCGGGAAAACTCAATCATAGGAAACATTCCATCCTCAAGTCCTCAACTATTAAGCTGTGTTCGAATGATGACAGTGTTCGTTTCATCGCCTCTGAATTGACTTTGCTCATTCAAGATGAAACCTCTTTCGGTTGTGAAATTGACCCTACAAGCCTTTTTTTGCACTTGGAATCCTATTAAGGGACGGGACTTATATGCATGAATTGAAGTCCATTAAGCCGACGTAACTTCAGTGCAAATATCTTATTCGACCACTCATCGCTTGACATCTCTATTATCAAATAAATCTGATCCTAGATCACGAGAGCCATTCTTTGAATGCAATGTAGTGTTCATTTGTTGTCCCCTTATTTCACCCACGTCTTGAACCTTGAATGGCCTTTCTGATATATTATACTTCAATAGTTTCATGTCAACAGTTGCTGCCTAAATCATGGCTACATAGCCTCATTCAATCTATCCCTTTAATCAACCAAAATTCTCGCCTTAAATCTGGGAAAAAGGACTAGTTCACCTTTAACCATTTTAACCTCCAACTATATCTCATGTGGCCTAGCATGTCACTGGAAGCCTTGGTTACACTCTTGGCCACCCACCACCCTACGTCGTTTCATTAAGACCCGAGAGTTTACATCGTCAGTAGAATATGAAAGACATGAATCGAGCCAAAAGAGTTTAGCTTACCATGCAGAAGGATGGGAAACCCATCCACATGCATCGATACACGCGTGACCCCTCTTGTCAAAGCATTAGGAATATAGGAACCAGGATCTTACCTTTGCTGCCTAACCATGGAAGAATTTGACTCCAGCAATGGGCGTTTGAAGTCTGAAGGTGGGATCTTGTACTAAACGACAATGGACTTACAGAACTAGATTAATACTACCAACCATCCTTCCTCATCACGTTCGTTTTACCCTAGATTGGTTACCAATTAGAGAATGATCCAGTCATTGGAAGAGGCACCCAAAACTCCACGTGCTGATAAGACAAACCTGAACATCAAATAGTGGAAAGATCATTTCGTCAAGGTAAGATCACGCAAATGAGACAACAAGGAAATGAGATAACAAGGAAGATCAAGTTGATCCGTCAACGTCGTTCCACTGCCTAGAGTAGACACGAGAGTTACGTTAAGAGTAGAAGGGCGCTATGCGAACAATTCAACAACAGCACTTTTCAGAGAGAAAGGCACGCTCAAAAATTTTGAGAACAAAATTTATTTTAAGGGGGGTAGATTATAACAACCCAGTTTTTAAGTATCAGGATTAAGAACGTTAAATCAATCGAAACTAGTTTTTTAGATTAGGGTTAGATCAAGAGTAAGAGACCTAAAGGATTAAGCCGAGTGTCGGATCCCAAAATCAAAAACCCTAGAACCCTGTGAGAAAAAGAAAAAATTACAGTTTGATCCAAAACAATGATAAAATTTTAGAAATGACCCAATATGAAGACATGCACAGATAATAAGGCACTAAGTCCAAAGAATAGGGAAGTTAAGTGCAAACTCAAATAATTAAGAGAAAAATATATGAAAAAACTTAATATTTCATAATTTTCAATAATTGTACTTTAACTATAAATTTTAGAATAATTACACTTCAAGCCCAACACACCCAACAATTGGTAAATCTATGCAAAGTTACACACCTCTTACAAAAACACCATAAAATTCTGTCATAATTACTCTAGAAGTCATCAACAATCTTAGTCTTGACAAATTGTACGTAAGTCCCTGAGGTAATCCTTATCCCTTCTCTGCAATAAACACTAACTAATGAATAAGTATATAAAAGTACCCGGCTTGAGAGCATGGATTAGCAACGAAAACCCACAAAGGCTAGAACCCCGAAATTGGATTATGACGGTAATGAAACTCTAAGATTCAAAGTAAAACCCTATGGAATATTGAATTCTCTAATACTAAATTCTAAAAACTAAAAAATCATAAATAATCGTAAAATTTACAAGTTAATCCAAGAGGATAGAGAAATTACAAAAAAGACACAAACTGAACCCAAGTGTAATTTTTACATAATCTTGTAATCAAAGAAGAACGAAACCACATTAAATCATAGGATCAAAGTCCTACAACTTAACCCAAGAAAATCATGGTTCATAGAAACATAAAAAATAAGGCCTAAATATAAACTTAAGCCCAATTGCTACAAAAGGCCCAAGTAAAAAAAAATTCAAAGTCCAAATCTTTTAATTAGGCCCAATTAATCTAGCCCAACAAGAATTATAATTATAACCCATGAATTTAAACCTAAAAAGAATTTCAAGTATGGCCCAAATATTTTAAGCCCAACACATTAGGCCTATGAATATTAAGTCAAGCCCAATCCTAATTAAGTCCAACAAGAATTTAATTCGAGCCCAATAAGAATTTAAACCAAGCCCAACATAATTAAAACATTTGGCCCAAGCTTTCATCCAATTACTTAATTAATTAAATTTTGGATTAAAATAATATAAAATAGCAAAATAAACAAACTGACAAAAGTACTCTTGCATAGTTGGTCATATGGCTTGTTTTCCATGTGTCAAAATTTTACTTTTTTATGAAAAGAATCCCATGATGACAATTGTAGGGACTCGTTCCCTTATTATTTTCTTGTATTAAAGAAGAACATACCTGTTGGGTTCGATGGGAATGGCGAACGGTGGGGATCTTAGATGGGTGTTAGTTTTGAGCTTGTATGTGTATGTTGTTAACGATAGTAAGTGTAGGGTAATATATGGTAATATCGCGGAGAGGCGCTTGGCTTGTGTTGGTTCAGTTTTGGCAGCTTTTGTTAAGTTTGCCTCCCAGTGCTGACCGCTCGAGCGGTGGGCATCCCGCTCGAGCGAACAGGTGGCTGAGAGGTTCTGAAGGAGGGGACTGCTCAAGCGGTTAGGGGTTCGCTCGAGCGGACTGTCGTGGATCAGACTTTTTAAAAGTCGCGTGGGACCTCTTTTTCCTCATTCTTTTCATTCCTCTCTCTCTTTAGAGAAAAAGTGAGGGTTAGGGTTGAGCTTGGAGGTTGTTTGGGAGTTTCTTAGCTTTCCTTGGTGGGATCTTACACTTCTACCTTGGTTGTTTGCTCGTTGGAGGTCCGATCTTGCCGCCGGAGGCTCTTTTCTCATCTTTTGATTAGGGAATCTTGTGTTTGGGGCTTGTTAAGGTGTTCCCCTCGGTGCTAAAGCTTCATAAAGGTAGGATTTGAGACTCTCATTGAATATCTATATGGTATATGTTGCATTTTCGGCTCTATGAACATAAAAGCATGAAAACGGTGTTTTCAAAACACTAGGCTAGGGTTTCTTGTTATTGGAGGTTAAATCTTGGATCTACGAAGGATTTACCTAGATTCTATCTTTGCGTTGTCGTTGCATACGGTTGAATTCAAAAAGTGTTGAGTTAGGGTGTAAAAATTGAGCTTGAACCATGGAAATTGGGGGTTTTGGGTTTGGGGAACCCATATGATGAAATTGATGTGATTTTTGGGTAAATTGAGGGTTGGGATAACCTATTCTACTTATATCTCATGAGTTATGTGGCACATGCTTGTGTCGAGTATGAAAATTTGGGATTTTTGATGTAAAAAAGTTGGAGATAGTATGAAATGATGAAAGTACGGTGTGATGAAATCGAATAATTAAGTTTGGACACATGTTACTCATGGGTGAAAGACTGAAAACTTGCGCAATGTAAGGTAGGCCCTTCCTTCGGGTTAATTTCCGTAAAAGTGTGCTCTTGGGCGGCCCATTCATCGATGTTCCGAGGGAAATCGTAAATATGTGGTCACCATGTCGAGCTAAAGAATGGATATTTATCCCTCGGACCTTGCGTGGACCAGTGGTGAGAAATATGCCTGGGTCTATAAGCGCTGTCCGACTTTGGCATTAGAATGAATTAATGGATAAATTGGGTTGGTAAAACCTTCCTTGAATAAAACATTGGGATGTGAAAATAGGTTGAATAGAGTGGGAATGATAAGAGGTTGGGTAAGATGGTTGTTTCTCCAAAACTTTGAAGTGTGGAGTAATAACCATTTTTCATAAAACTTGGTTATGTATTGGGACTTGAGTTGAGACAAACGATGTGTTTTTTTATTTTTGGTTAAACTTACATGTGCATCCCGCATAACCATCTTCATATATCATGCATATGTTCATTCTTTGTCTTTTTCTACGAGCTTCGGCTCATGTTGTTTAATAATAACATTTCAGGTGATAGCGGAAAGAGAGTTTTGGATTGAGGTGGCGGTGGCCGGACCATTTTGAGTAGTGGATAGGATCATATTCTTGTTATACCACCTTTTGAGAAAGAATGATGTTGTAAATGTAATTCCTTCTTGGATTAGTGTTTTGAGGGTTGGAGTACTCCTTTGTAAGACCCCATGGTCCTATTCATATATTCCATGCATGTGAGGGCGTTGGATTTATTTCTTGGATCGAATTCCTTGATTTTTGTTTGGATGAAACACCATGGTTTCAAATGTTAAAATTTCAAGCCTTTGGGTTTAAATGATGCTTCCTTTTTCCTTCCAAATACATGTATTTACTTTATATTTGAGCCTTTTAAAAAGCGTGTCTGAGATTTATGATAACTAAATGTTTTCTCGAATTTTAGAAAAATCTTCAGGTTTTGGTTAAGGTGCTCTCGGGTACCTCACCACTCGAGTGGTCGAGGTGCCACTCGAGCGGCCTCCGCTGGGTGATTTTTCACTGAAAACTTGTTTTAAGAAGGGGTTTGCCTAAATATTTTTAAACTATCTTTTGGGTTATAAAGTGACTATTCTTTGGGTTGTGTTCCAAAAGGAAATGACCACTTTCATTGAAGAAATCTCGTCTTTTTTTTTTTTAATTATTATGGAATCGAGGCGTTACAACAATTTTGAAAATAAAATTAAATAATTGTCATCAAATCAAATTAAAAATTAAATATTATAGATGTATATATTAAAACATGAAAAAGTAAGTTAGGAAATGAAGAACAAGAATACCATAATATTAAATCAAACTAAGTAAAATCCAGTACACCAAAATTTAAATTTAAGCTAAATTGACACATCGTTGTAAAAGAGATTAATTTAGCCAAATTCTCAACACATAAATAATTAAATAGTGGTAAAATAATTATGAATCATCAATATAATATACTAATCATAAAATTTATGAATTATATCAATTCCATAGAAAAAGTACCTAAAATTATCCATTAAGTCAAATTTTGAGCACTTTCACTTCACAATATAATATAAATACATCATAAAATCATCAATATTTTAATTAAATGATGGAAAATCAGATTTTTGGGGATTTAAACCCCCAAGAGCTGCCACCACCATCTCCCACTCTCCCACACAATCTCTAGCACCTCCCATACAACCAATGGGAGGCCATGCATGCCTTACTGTTGGAGGCAATACTGTCAAGATGATTATTTTTGTAAACGATTTTTGGTATAAAAAAAAAACTGGACGGGTAAACGCCGAAACGGGCTCCAAATAAAAAACTTTTGACGAAGAACGATCAAAATAAAACTCGTTCAACCAAAGTTAATTTAGATGAATACCTCTTGTGGATCTAATCTTCAACTACGACTTGATTCCGAGTTGAAGCTCCAGTCAGATTTTCTACTGTATTCTCTTATCCTCGAACGTAGTGTGGGTTACGATCCTCTAATAACTCATATCGGCAGAACCCCAATATATTTAAGTCTTGAAAGACAAAAATAATATCATAATGATAATGATATATGAACTATCAATCTCAAACTGGTTCAGCCTTCCCGCATATATATAGGGCTACAGCAAGGACCTGAGGAGTAATTATGAGTTAGACTTCTAGTGGAACAAAAACACCTACTAGAGGTTTCTACAATTATAGAAAGACATACAGCGGTTTCTGCAATTTTCATAAAACACTGAATTACAGTTCACACCACTAAAGAATTATAATTGCACTCTGACCCATATTCTCAAGACCTTCTTACATTGAGCTCCTGTTATTAAATGCTTACCATTTCTCCCACGTTACGATTCCCGATACCTGTCAATTAAATTTAATTACTGATAATTTAATTTAATCGGCATCTTGATATTCTTTAAGCCCTTCCGCTTAACTTATTTGACTGCCGGATAATTAAATCCACCTACAGGGTTTGGCCAGGTCAAAACTTATAAGCATCCTTAAGGGGGTGTCGTCAATCCCGAAATTCAGGACGTGGATTTCGTCAATAATTAATATTTTTCATATAAATAATACCGCTAACCAACTCACCGAAAATATAGACCCATATAAGATCGCACCCTTTAATAAATCAAAACAATAAATATTAAATATATACAAATCAATAATTATTTCAAGATTAAGAGTATAAACACTATTCATAATAACCTTGGGGTGTGAATTAATTTATATAGTCAGTACAAAATTAATTACTCTAAATGTCTCGTTCAATACACACAAAGTGTACTAGCATAAAGAGTCGAAATAATAGACGACGCTATTATCTGTTCCCCGTAACCAAGACATGCCTACTAAAACTCTGTGCCACAATTGTACCGATGGTATGTCCATTTCCATCTAAACTATAAACATAAAACTTATATTCTACAAGAACTTAAAATCTGATCTTCTGTGTGTAAGCTGTACTCTACACACTAGATTAAA
>JAUMHN010402169.1:0-15694 GCA_032360265.1 Heliamphora ciliata
TTAAATAAAAAATATTATACTAAATAATAAATATTTATATTACTTTTACTTTATATAATATAAATGAGATAATGTATGTACATAATTTGAATATTACATACAATAATAATAATAAATTATAAGATGATAAATTAAAAAAAATTATTAAAAAAAACAAGATAAAGATATAAATAAAAATTATAATTAAAATCTAAATACCAATTAAAATGATAAAAAGACTTACAAATTAAAACAAACAAGGAAGAAAAGTGGCCAAACACCACCGAACCGAAATAACCCTATACTCCATGTCGTCGGTCGTCCACGACTTCTCTAGTACTCTCCATGACTTCAACTTCTCCAATACTCCGATCAATGCGCAGTTGTGAACACCACCTCCAATCGAACTCCAACAGCACGATTGGCAATCCAAATCGACGCTGGAAGCTAGGAACCCTAGATCTGCACTGAAGTTGGCGTTGGAACCCTAGATTCACATAGCAAGATGATTTCGGAAGAGGAAAGATGTTCGGGAAAGCAGTTCGGGAAAGCAAAAAAAGCTTCGAAGATGACAAACGAAAAAGAAAAAAGGTGAGTTCTCACTTCTCTCAGTTGTCGTTGTGTTGGGGGTCCCGTATCGTCTGTAACGGTCGTTACAGGCCGATACACTACTGTTACCCATTACGTAACTGGTGTAACGGGCATTACAGCGGGGATGCTCTTTGGAACCGATATCATCCAGCATAATGGGATCGGGCATTTAAGATACCGTTACTTAACGACCGATTCGTTACGTAATAGTCGTTATTTAGATCCTTGTCTCCACGTCAATAGTTAGCTTTTGAGATTGAGTCATACCCAAGATTGTCTAACATGCCTTGTTTTTGAATAACGTGTTTTTTGAATTCTTTGCATTTCTCTCGTTTTCAACCTTGTTTTTCTCTGATGCCATGGCTGTTAGTGTTTGCAAGCTTATGTGAACATGGCTTATTTCTCCCTCCTTGCTTGTAGAGGCTCGAACTACATTACCTATGAGAATTGACTTTGCTTTTGCACCTTTTTTAAACAATTTCTCCGATATTCCCTTTACTTTGTCATAAGTGTGAAAGGTCTCCAAGGATCGAGGTGCATAGTGTTTGCACACGTAAAGATTTTCAGCCCTATATATATTGTGTAGCCTATTCCTTCGTCTTTCCACTGGTTATAGCTGCGATCTTTTGTTTAACCTCATAATTTTTTGTCCTTGATTTGTACTTCAGGGCTAAATTAAATCTCAGCTCATAAAGTGTAATATCCATTCCATGTATAGTTGTTTCGTGCTTGCATATGACCTTGTATCCACGTCAGCAAACCAAGCAAAGTTATGTGGGCTAAAGGGTGGAAATGAGAAAGTTGTATAGACAAAGTGAGGAAAAATGTAATAAGGCCATTTAGGCTTTACTAATAACATAGTTAAGGTTTTTCCCTTTACTAGTAAGAGGCAGAGATCATCATCTTTTAATCATCTATCTTGCTACTTACTCTTTTTGCAAAATGGTTTTGGGGATAGGATCACACTCGAGAAATAGTCTACTTCAAGGCTGTAGGGTGGATACGCTCTGCAAGTGGGCATCACTATTCATTATGTCAAGACCGAATTCAGTTTTGTTTTCGAAGGTGATCAAAAAGATTCGACGAAAAGCGAGCATACACCATTGAAATATCGATGTGGATGAAAAATTACATTAATACGTAATGAAATTACTATTACTTCTAAATTGACTTGAGTTTCTTCCTTTGTTTCTATAGGGTTTCGTGCATTATTAATTTTGTTGATAGGTTAAATTGGTTAACATAACTGGAAATTTTGAATAGCCCTTGGGTTGCATTGGGATGTCTCCAAGTGGCCATTCCCAAAACTTTTCTTTGTGAAACTTGAGAAGTTCCAAACTCTTGCAGCCCTGCCCTATTTATGGGTGTTGTGCAACCCACAACTTTCATTCAGTGATCAAGATCAAGATTGGTGGTCTCAATAATTGCGTCTATTATCCTATTAGATGTTATAAGGGTCTATTTCCCTATTAGAAATTTGACACTATTGCGGCTCTCCGCCCATATAAAGGTGTCACAAGAATCACAACTCCCATCCGATGACCAAGATCAAGATTGGGGCTAAATAGTTGGGTCTATTGTAATATTAGATATTATGTACTTTGGTGATGGTATTAATAGGGAAGTTATTATGTGCCCTTATCAAAAATAGGGAATTTGTCATGTGTGAAATTGCTTAAAGTGGCTGGATGTGTATAACTGTATATTGATATCTATTTTGCTTTGTTCCCCAAGATCTTAATTAAGATATTTACTATCTTGACACGATTTTGTGGCTTGGTGCCTGTTTGTTCAGTTTAGGCTGTGTGATCAGTTAATGGTAGCTAGTTGAGGGAGAAACATGCAGGCTAGGGGATAAGTTTGCCCGTGAGCTTTTGGCTGAGCTTCAAATTATTAGAAGAAAGCAAAGTGATGCCAGATGATGGGCGACTAAAGGAACAAAGGAACTCAAGAAATAAAAGAAAGAAAACGAAATTCAAAATCTCAAACTCAATAGTATTCTCAATGTGTAAGCCATCCACTAACATTAATAAGCCTAGTATTTATGGGCTGATCACAACATCCTTAAACATGGACAAATATAATATCTCAAAATAAAGAAAATTTTATAATTAAAGCCTAACATCAAGCCTAAATAAAATAAATCAAAATCTAGTCTTTCGGCCTTGCTTGACGTATGTTCGATGAATTTTGGGCCTCACATGATCCCCGTTAATTCTCTCAAATTAAAGGAACTTGACTCCAGACAGTGGTGATGGTGATACTGTTCTAATATATCTGGGGCAAGGCGCATGATTTTAAATATTGCCGATACCGTTATGTATCGGTATCTCAGGCATTCGATTTGGATACGCATTTAGGGTTGAGACCGGCCAGTAGTTCTAGACTACCCAAGGCTATTCCATCTTTTAGCCGTGGTCCTCCATAAATAATTAAGGGATCAAACATAGTACAACGAAAGTTTAATAATAGAACTTGTAAATTTGTTTCATTTTCCATTCTAAATACAATACAAAACCATTTCCATCAGAGTTGTGCACAAGTAAGATGATATGAAATTCTATTACATTACATCATCATGCAA
Source organism: Heliamphora ciliata (assembly GCA_032360265.1). Taxonomy (NCBI): domain Eukaryota; kingdom Viridiplantae; phylum Streptophyta; class Magnoliopsida; order Ericales; family Sarraceniaceae; genus Heliamphora; species Heliamphora ciliata. Next base: position 3,155 of record JAUMHN010402169.1, read on the forward strand.
AAGTACCAAGAGGACATTTCACACATTAAAAAATAAAAGCTAAAAGAGTATATGGCTCACAACTCAATATATACAAAGTCTCAAGAACTAGCTCTTAGGCAAGTCATCTCTATACATATGCACATCACAAAGCTTGAACCGTTTTACACTTCATCACTTGAAAATATGAAAGATTCAACGCGTAAGGTTAAAAGCCTGTAAATACTATATAACAAGGTTACAAAAGATTCATGGATATCATTTGTCAAGCCTTTGTTTATATACTGCATATAAACCAAGTCAAGAACATTCCATAGAACCAAAGTATCGATAAATCCACTTTGATCATATCAACAATGCTTAAGCTTATAGCATTTCAAATTATATATGATATCACCACGGACCTATTCAAGAAGGACTACCTAGCTGACTTTGGCATCCTATCTTCTAGCCACAATTGGTGGCAAGAAGGTTTAGACATCTCATTATAACATAACTAGTATCTTTTCTTTCCCCTAGTAGCATGGGATAGCTGCGGATGACACTAATAGACCAAAACATGTACATTTCAACATGGTGATATCAATGAAAGCATTGAAGAACATTTGATAAGAAACAAACAATTTCTATTGTAAACATTTCCATTGAAAGCATAATTTACAAATGTAATCAAGGTATATTATCATTTACCTCAAACACTTGTTCTAAGTTAATCATTTCTTAATCAAGAGTTCCTACATGAAAAACATATATTATTCTCATAATAGAATGCATATAAGTTCACATTTGAAGGAAGTTATAACAATTAGTGGATGTTTTATTCCATTCTAGGTCATATCCCACTTAGGACATCATAAAAGTATCTTAAAAATAAACATATTTGTGGCCATAGTTGTTTGGATGTCCCAAACTAGTGGGGTTGACAACTTTTGGCTAGAAACTTTAAATAGCCATCACTCAACCTTTTGGATTCTGATTGGGGCAAAATTTATGTCCAAATTGAACCCCCAAAAGTCTAGTTTCTTATGGTGGTGGTCTCATCATCTAATTCCACATATACGAAAGATTATGATTAAAAGAGTGAAGGTTGGTCATAAGAAAAAGTCTAGATTTCTTATTATTTTGCTTATGTTTCATATCATATTTTATGTCCAAAATGAAAAGCTCAAGTTTAATCATGTATCACATTTGTAACAAGGTATTCTAAGGTTTCATATTTACCTTGGTTCAATATTCATGTAGTTAAATGATGAAATTACCATGGATTCCAACCTTTTTAAGAACCTGAAAGAAGAACCTTAACTTTTACCATGTATTAATCTTAAACTCATCAATTAGTCAATTTTAATCCATTCTAATTATGCTATTTTCAGATTATAAGTTAGAAAATAGCGTAGAGAATAAATTTGTTACCTTAATTTGAAGTCTTGTACAAAGCCCTATGTTTTCCCATCACTTTTCTTGATTTTTCTTTCTTTTTCCTTCACTTTCTCTCTAGCTAAATACCTTTTTCCAAAATTTTTTTGGAGCTTCTCTCTCTCTTTTCTCTCTCGTTATCAATTTTTCTAGAGAATTTATATACTTATCAGATATATACACTTGCCCACATTTTACACTAACACTCGGTCTTAGGATGACACCTAGCCTTAAAATGATACTTAGCAACTAGGTGAGTCACCTATTTCTTAATTACCAAATTAAGTTAATTAATCAAGTATTTATCTAATAAATCAAGTTTAGGTTAGTTAATGTCACTTAATTAGGTTAATCATACTTACTGGTTATCAACCCTTGTTAGGCTAATTAATCATACTTATCCCCACTTAATCTTGATTAACTTTTGCATGTTAATCCCAAAGTTTTTTAACATTAACATAAGTCTTTTAAGTACCTCAATTAAGGATTTTAAAATTGTTTAATAGCATAATTATACATTAACAAGATTAATCAGTGAAGCACGTCAATTTTTCTCTCTGTACTTTGTACACTATACAAGCGTAAGCTACAAGAATTTTCATATTATCAAGTATAACATGCATCAACATGCATTTCTTTGCATAAGTAGAATGCTATCATATGTGTTCTTTCAAAGTAATTTCAAGAACTTTACGTGCAATTAATATGCACTAAATGAAACAAATCGTGCATATAATACTATTGTAATACCTTAGGTATTACACTCCCCACCTTAAAAGAGTTTGGTCCTCCAAACTTAACTTACCTCTTGCATCAAACATGCAGGGATACTTTCTCTGTATATCATCCTCTCTTTCCCACATTGCATATTTACCAAAGTGATCATTCCACCTTACTTTTACCATGGGAATCGTCTTATTTCTCAAAACTCGCTCTTCTCGATCTACAATCTCTGCTTGGTGTTTAACATAACTCAAATCTTCTTGTACAAAAAGTATATGAGTCAAAACTTGTGTTGAGTCTTGTAAGCTTCCTTTCTACGTAGATACATTTAAGGACCCATTTTTAGGTCACAGAGTTATCAAGTCATAATCTTTCGTCAGGTCTCTAACCACCTCCTTTGCATCAAGTTCAACTCTTTTTGGGTAAACAAGTATTTTGAACTTTTATAATTTATAAAGATTTCACATGTTACTCCATACAAGTAATGATGCCAAATCTTCATGGCAAAGATTTTGCGAGTTCTAAATCATGTGTAGGGTAGTTTTTCTCATGCGGTTTGAGTTGGCGAGAAGCATAGGCAATAACTTTCTCATTCTGCATCAATACACAACCAAGTCCTTTGTGCGGCGCATCACTGTAGATGACAAATCCTCCCATTCTTGAAGGTAAAGTCAGAATCGGCGCTGTTACTAATCTTTCCTTCAACTCTTGGAAACTTTTCTATCTTTCCTCGTTCGAGACAAATCGCATATCCTTTGAGTTAGTTTTGCCAGTGGTACAACAATTTTTGAAAAATCTTTAACAAATCTACGGTAATAACTAGCTAATCCCAAGAAACTATGAGCTTCTGTCATTGAGCTCGGTCTTAGCTAGTTAATTACTGCTTGAATTTTCTGAGGGTCGACGGATATTCCATTCCCATTAATCACATGCCCTAGAAAAGCTATGTTGTCCAACCTTAGCATACAACTTCCTATTTCTCAAAGTCTGCAATACCATTCTTAAGTGTTTTCCATGTTCTTCACAACTTCTAGAATACACAAGGATATCATCAATGAACACTACTACAAATTCATCAAAGTACTGTTTGAAAATTCTGTTCATGAGGTCCATAAAGGCAGCAACAGCATATGTAACTCCAAACGGCATAACCAAAATTCATAATGTCCATACCTAGTTCGAAAAGCAGTTTTGTCCACATCCTCTACATTAACTTTTAATTGGTGATATCCATACCTAAGATCAATCATTGAAAAAGTTTAAGCACCCAACAAATTGATCAAACAAATCATCTATCCTTGGTAAAGGATACTTGTTTTTAATGGTGACCTTGTTCAACTCTCTATAATCAATTCATAATCTGAGTTTTCCATCCTTCTTTTTAACAAATAGTACTAGTACACCCCATAGAGAAACACTTGGTCTAATAAACCCTTTGTCAAGTAGTTCCTGAAGTTATGTTTTTAATTCCTTCAATACCATTGGAGCCATTCTATAGGGAGTCTTAAAAATAGGATGTGTTCCAGGTACCACATCAATAGTGAACTCTATTTCTCTATCCACCAATTTACTAGGCAAATCATTAGGAAATACATCTGGAAATTCTTTTACCACTAGAATAGTATCAATTCTAGAATCACAATTTTTTGTCTCAAGTACACTGCATAAGTAACCACGACATCTCTTTTTAAGGAGTGTACTAGCTTCCATGGCCGTAATAAGATAGGGTGTAGGTACTACTATGTTTCTTTCAAAAACAAATTCAAATTGACTAAGTGGAAAAAACAAAACTTGCTTTGTTACACAATCTATGGTAGCACTATTCACGGCCAACCAATCCATTCCCAAAATAATATCTAAGTGTTTAAGATCTGTAGGTGTTAGAACAACTGTCAAACTTGCACCCCCACTCACAATGTCACAAACTTTATATACAGATGCACATGTCATAATATCACCTGATGGCAAAGATACCAACAATATATAATCTAAAGGATCTAAATACTTATTCAACTTATGAGCAAATTGCACAGAGATAAAAGAGTGCGTGGATCCAGAGTCGGTCAAAATATACGCAGGTTGCCACAAACACAAAGTGTACTCGATACAACAGTATTTACAGCTTGAGTATCTCTAGGAATCAATGCAAATACTCTCCTTTATCTTTGGCGCTCCTTTGCCACTTTTGGTTTATTCAGACTTTTGTATTGAACTTGACAGACCAGGTCCTATCACAGTACTACTTCTCTGCAATTTAGAACCATCCCTTTAATAAGGCCCCATTTGTTCACATTCATAACAAGCTCCAGAACCTTATCGCAAGCACCCCAATGAACCTTTTGACTCATTGGACACACTTGAATGGAATTGTTAGTCTGTATAGTTTCACTTGGAGTTGTTGTGTTCTGTCTCTTACTTGGATTGTAGTTTCACTTGGAGTTGTGTTCAGTTTCTTACTTGGATGGAAAAATTGTCCCCACTTTTGTTCTAGTCCCTGCCTCTTGTTTTGTCTATCAACATTCTTCACCACTTCTTCTTCGTCCTTCTTTGCCCTTCTTTGCCATCAGAGCTCTACCTACCACTTCTGAGTATGTAGACAATTTAAACAATGTCACTCTAGTTTGAAGATTTAATCCCAATCCACTTTCAAACTTTTTGGCCTTGAGATCTTCTGTCGCCACCATGTGTGGTGCATAACGTGCCAACTCTGTATATTTGGCTCCATATTCTCTCACTTTCATTCCCTCTTGAGCTAGCTTCATGAATTCCATGCTTTTATTGTCCCGAATTGAGTTGGAAAAATACTTCTCATTGAAGATTTTTAGAAATCGGGCCCAATTTGTCACAATCTCTGCCTTCTTTTTTAGTAACCGCCATTTTTGAGCCTTTCCCTCAAAAGTATAAGTGGCATAAAGGACTTTCAACTCCTCTATACATGGAAGAATAGTAAAAATTTTCTCCATTCCTATTATCCATGATTCTGCTTTCAATGGGTCAATCCCACCATCAAAAGTTGGCGGTTTCATTTTCTGAAACTCTTTTATCCCAACTATCACTTCCCTCCTCTGTTCTTGATTCTCCAGATTTATATTATGTTGACCATTATGTTTTTGTAGATGAACCACTACAGGTTGTGGGACTAGATTACGTTGAGGAGCCATGTTCTGTTGATTGTTCTGATTTTGCTGTATTACTCCCAATATCCCTTCAAGAATCTGCTCTATCCTTTCAATCCTTTTAAGGTTAGTCACAACTTTACTCTGATTCCTCCTCATACTTCCTTATGCATATACAGGTAATATGTTAACACGTGTAATAATATATTCATTCAATGCATACTAATATTTATAATTTATCACATTAAATTCATAACATTATACACCTTTTCATAAATATAGTATACATCACGTTGTCATGCATCATGAATTCATGATATTCAATCCTAGATTTCTGACCTATGTGTCATACCCTTTGGCTCTGAGCAAATAGTGTGTGTAACAATTTAAAAACTGTGCTCTCATACCACTCTTATCACGACCCTTTCCCATTCCTAGTGGTTTAGGGTCGAGACCAGCCATTAGTTCTGGACTACCCAAGGCCATTCCATCTTTTAGCCATGGTCCTCTATAAATAATTAAGGGGTAAAACATAGTACAACAGAAGTTTAATAATAGAACTTGTAAATTTGTTTCGTTTTCCATTATGAATACAATACAAAACCATTTCCATCAGAGCTGTGCATAAGTAAGATGATATGAAATTCTATTACGTTACATCACCATACAAAAGTATCACAAGAGGACATTTCACACATTAAAAACACAAAAGTCAAAAGAATACATGGCTAACAACTCAATATATACAAAATCTCAAAAAGTAGCTCTTAAATAAGTCATCTCTATACATATGCACATCACAAAGCTTGAACTATTTTACACTTCACTTAAAAAGAAGTAAGATTCAATGCGTAAGGTTAAAAACCTGTAAATACTATATAACAAGGTTACAAAAGATTCATGAATATTCTTTGTCAAACATTTGTCTATATATTGCGTATAAACCGAGTCAAGAACATTCCATAGAACCAAAGTATCGATAAATCCACTTTGATCATATCTATAAAGCTCGTAGCATTTCAAATTATATATGGTGTTATCACCACGGACCTATTCAGGAAGTACTCCCTGGTCGACTTCGGCATCCTATCTTTTAGCCATAATTGGTGGCAAGAAGGTTGAGATGTCTCATTATAGCGCTATTATTATATTTTCTTTCCCTAGTAGTATGGGATAGCCGCGCATGACACTAATAGATCAAAACATGTACATTTTAACATATTGATATCCATGAAAGCATTGAAGAATATTTGATAAGAAACATACGATTTCCATTGTAAACATTTCCATTAAAAAGCATAATTTACTAATGTAACCAAGATATAGTTTCACTCACTTCAAACACTTGTTCTAAGTTAATCCTTTCTTAATCAAGAGTTCGTACATGACAAACATTTTTTAAACTCATAATAGAATACACATAAGTTTACATTTGGAGGAAGTTATAACAATTAGTGGATGTTATATTCTATTCTAGGTCATTATCCCACTTAGGACATCATAAAAGTATCTTAAAAATAAACAAATTTGTGGCCATAGCTGTCTGGATGTCCAAAACCATTGGGCTAGACAACTTCAATCCAAAAACTTTAAACAGTCATAACTTAACCTTTTGGATTTCTATTGGGACAAAATTTGTGTTCAAATTGAAGCCCCGAAAGTCTTGTTTTTAATGGTGGTGGTCTCATCATCTAATTCCAAAAATACGAAAGATTATGATTAAAAGAGTGAAGGCTGGTCATAAAAAAATGTCGAGATTTCTTAGTATTTTGCTTATGTTTCATGTCATATTTTATATCAAAAACCCAAAAGCTCAAGTTTAATCATTCATCACACTTGTAACAAGGTATTCCAAAGTTTCATATTTATCTAGATTCAATATTCATGTAGTTAAATGATGAAATTACCATGGATTCCTAGCTTTTTAAGAACCGGAAAGAAGAACCTTAATTTTTATCATGAATTAACCTTAAACTCATAAATTAATCAATGTTAATTCATTCTAATCAAGTTATTTTCAGATTATAAGATAGAAAATAGCATAGAGAATAAATTCTTACCTTAATTTGAAATCTTATACAAAAGCCCTATGTTTTTCCTTCACTTACCTTTGTCCTGAATTTTTTAGAGCTTCTCTCTCTTTTCTTTCTCTTTCTCAACTTTTCTTGAGAATTTATATCCTTATATAATATATATACACTTGTTCACATTTTACACTAACATTTAGTCTTAGGATGACACCTAGTCTTAAAATGACACATAGCAACTAGGTAAGTCACCAATTTCTCAATTACCAAATTAAGTTAATTAATCAAGTATTAATCTAATTAATCAAGTTTATGTTAGTTAATCTCACTTAATTCGTTAATCATACTTCTACTTACTGGTTATCAACCCTTGTTAGGCTAATTAATCATACTTATCCCCATTAATTACCAAATTAAGTTAATTAATCAAGTATTAATCTATTTAATCAAGTTCAGGTTAGTTAATCTTACTTAATTAGGTTAATTATAGTTGTCGGTAATTAACCCTTGTTAGGATAATTAATCATATCCCCATTTAATCTTGATTAACTTTTGCATGTTAATTTCAAAGTTTCTTAAACATTAACACAAGTCTTTTAAGTACCTCAATTAAGGATTTTCAAAGTTGTTTAATCGCATAATTATATATTAATAAGATTAGTTAGTGAAGCACTGTCAATTTTCTTTTCTATACTTTGTATACTATACAAGCATAAGCTACAAGAATTTTCATATTATCAAGTATAACATGTATCAACATGCTTTTCTTTACGCAAGTAGAATGTTTTCATCCATGTTCATTCAAAGTAATTTTGAGAATTTCACGTGCAATTAATATGCACTAAATGAAACAAATCATGCATATAATGCTATTGTAATACCTTGGGTATTACAGTATCGGTTCGTATCAGCTGATACTCCCGATATGTCACCCGAGACAACCCAACAATTTGATTTCACTCTCCTCTCTAGAACTCTATTTCCGTCTTCAAAATTAGGTGTCAAAATGCTAATTAAAAACACTTATAAATATTCAATTCGTCGTAAATAACTCTAGGATATGCTTATTAATGAGTTTATGTCATTTGCTAGTGCTTGAAAAAAATCTCGAGCATGGTTACCAATTCCTGCTACACACTACTCAATTCTCCCGATACTTGGTAAGGCGCTACAACTCATCATTTGTAAGGCGTGTAACAAGTATCGGGAGAATTGATTAGTGTGTAGCAGGAATTGGTAAGGCGCTACAACTCATCATTTGTAATCCAAATAGCATTTGAGATGGGATAATCCTTCCACTTGACAAGGTTCTCTCTGTAGCCACCTTCATCCTGATTCGTCTGTTGTGAGAGGTGGGGAGGCATTGGTGTAGGAGATGTATTAACTCTTTGTGTCAGAGCATATGCATGAATTATGAGAGGCTCAAATGTTCCCCGACATGGAAACAAATCCTCCACATTAAAAATAAGGACTAAAGCCTATATTAGATGGTAAGTCAAGTAAATATGCCTTAGGTTCGAGTTAACAAATAATACAATGAGGTCTAATAGCTTGAGCTTGCACTTTCTTGAAGGAATTTCTAGGGTAACGTTCCAAGTCAAATACGCACCATAACATACCTTCATTGAACTCTTGATTCCTATGGTAAGCATCAACATCAAATTTATAAGTGTCACTACTTAAGAGCAATTCACGCCTAATATCAACATGTATGTCTCGAATGTGGTGGGTATAAGATTCAACTGACTCAGAAGGACGGAAATCAGATGGCAAAGGGATTAGGTCAATAGGCTGGTGAGGTGACAAAACCATAGTTTGACAAACCATGAACTATCTATCGCAAAAAAACGCCTACCCGTAAACCAAATGACTAAATTTTTATAGGAAAACTTAGCGGTGGGTAGTAGTAAGTCACCTAACTTGTCACCTACTAAGCATTGAAGAAAATCACCCAAATTATGATTATGTTAGAAGAAATGAAAGAATAGAGAGCCGTATCCAACTGGATAGGCGAGTACATTTATTTATATTAGAAAGAAGAAACACCATAACAATTATGTAACCATACACACAATAATAATAATAATAAGCTACTACTAACACCCCCCTCAAGTTGGAGCATATATATCAAATATGCCCAGCTTGTTACATAAATATGAGACACGCGGACCCAGTAACGCCTTGGTGAAAATATCTGCCACCTGTTCGTCAGTAGGAATAGAGCTAAAGTTAACAACGCCTTTTTGATATTCCTCACGGATAAAATGGCAATCAACTTCGATATGCTTCGTCCTCTCATGAATGACGGGATTGGTGGCAATATAGATAACAGATGTATTATCAACCCAAAGTCTGGTTGATCCTTTAAGAGGTAAGTGTAATTCTGTCAAAATCTGCTGAAGCCATATAATTTCGGTTGTAGCTAGAGCCATAACCCGGTATTCAGTCTCAGCACTAAGTCTGGATACCACAGTCTGCTTCTTGCTCTTCCAGGAAATCAAATTGCCACCAACAAATATAGAGTAACCAGATGTTGATCTCCTGTTCAAAGTGCATCCAGCCCAATCTGCGTCAGAGTAGCCTTCCATGCCCATATGGCCATGATCAGAAAACTGGATGCCCTTCCTCGGGTTTTTGTGCAAGTACCGAAGGATGCGTAACACCGCTTACCAATGAGGAACACGGGGATCTGATAAAAACTGACTGACTACACTCACTGGATAAGCAATATCTGGACGAGTCATCGTAGTAAGATAATTCAGTTGTCCCACTGTACGACGATACTGGTCAGGATCAGAAAGAGGCACCCCTTTCTTCGGTTCTAATTTGACATTAGTCTCCATAGGTGAGTCCACTCTTTTAGTATTCATATATTCTGCATGCTCTAGAATGTCAAGAATATATTTTCGTTGAGAAATGAACACACCTTTCTTATTCTGGGTTACTTTAATGCCCAAGAAATATTGAAGTTCACCAAGATTTTTCATCTGAAACTTGGTGCTCAGGAATGATTTAAGCTTAGCAATCTCTCCACTGTCACTACCAGTAATAACAATGCCATCCACATAAACGACGAGTAATATGCATCTGGCTGAGGTACGACGAAAGAATACAGTATGATCCTTTGCTAATTACTGAAGACCAAACTCTTGTACTACAGAACTAAAACGACCAAACCAGACCCTGGGAGATTGCTTCAGATCATATAAGGAGCGCTTTAATCGACATACTTGATTAGCGGACCCCCCTGTGCAACAAAGCCGGGTGGTTGCTCCATATAAACTTCTTCCTTCAAATCACCATGAAAGAAGACATTTTTCACATCGAGTTGATATAAGGGCCATTGATGGGATGCTGCTAGGGATAAGAACAGACGAACGGAGGCCATCTTCGCAATAGGGGAAAAGGTATCAAAGTAGTCAGGGCCATAGGTCTGAGCATAACCCTTGGCCACTAACCGAGCCTTCAGGCGCTTAAGAGTGCCATCAGAATGAAGTTTGACTGCATAGACCCACTTACAGCTGATCACAGTCTTCCCAGGAAGAAGACTTACCAGGTCCCACGTATTATTAGCCTCAAGAGCATTCATTTCCTCAATCATAGCTTGACGCTAACCTGGATGAGAAAGAGCATCTACAACAGAGTAAGGTAAATGATGCTGATCAAGGGTAGTAATACTCTTCTGGACAGTAGCAGGTAAACAACGATAGAATGTAGTATATAAGGGATGATCTCTACAACTACGATAAGATTTGCATAAAGCAATAGGAGGGTCACTCACCTGATCAGAGGTTGGATCCGGCTGAGGAAATACTGACTTGAGTAGAGGAGAGGTGGTGGAGCCTGGTGATACTGAGGAGTGGGAGGATGAGGAAAGGATAGGTGCCTTGGAGGCATCAGGTGGAGACTCCTCGAGAAGATCAACTGGAGGACTGGCCACGAGAGAAGATGCCACTGGTAAATCATGGGAGGACTGATATAGCAGAATCTGATCTAAACCATCATCCACACATGAGAAAGGTGTAGTGGCTGAGCCATAGAATGGAGTAGATTCAATAAACACATCTCGAGTAACAATAAATCGTCACAAGCCAGGATTATAACACCGATATCCTTTCTGGGTTTTAGGATATCCCATGAAGGCACACTTTAGTGCGTGAGTATCCAACTTCGTCGCATGCGGCCTGGTATCTCTACATAGCAAACACACCCAAAGATCTTGAGTGGTAAGGAGAAAGGAATCTGCTGAGGAAGTAATACTGACAAGGGTGTAGCATCATGTAGGACAGAGGAAGGCAATTGATTAATCAAATAACAAGCAGTCATCATAGCTTCACCTTAGAATACTTTAGAAACCTGCATCTGAAACATCAAGGCACGTGTAGTTTCTAGGAAATGTCTATTCTTTCTCTCAGCCACCCCATTCTGCTGAGGTGTGTCAGGGCATGATGTTTGATGAATAATCCCATGTGTACGTAGGTATGAACCCAACAAGTCTTAAACGTACTCACCTCCATTATCACTACGGAGGATTTTCATTGTTGTGCCAAATTGAGTGTGGACTTCATTATAAAAGGCAGTAAACATAGTAGGTAATTTAGATCGTTTTTTCATAAGATAAAGATAAGTAATGCGAGAATAGTCATCAACAAAAGTCACAAAATACCGAAAACCAAATAAAGTGACAGGACACAGGCCCCAAATATCTGAGTAGACTAAAAAGAAAGAACTCATGATTCTATTATCTTTTCTGGACACATACGGCACACGCAGATGCTTAGCAAATCTACACGACTCGCATTCTAACTGGGTAACCTGACTAAAATTGGGACATTGTTTCTTCAAATTTGGCAAGAGGGGATGACCCAGTCGACAATGTATATTCAATATTTGAGATGATTGCCCGGAGCATGCATCATCCAAAGTCTCATCCAACACTTACAGGCCACCTACCACCCGTCTCTACTGATAGTATTCCTCAAAACTAGATCCTGAAAAACACAATGTTCAGGAAAGAAAGAGAGAAGAGGTCGCCGGCGCTAGAAATAGGTAGAACAGGGGTCGTTAGCGCCGGAATGAGAGAGAGCAGAGGTCGCCGGTGCTGGAAAGGGAGAAACAGGGTCGCCGGCGCTGGAGGGAGCCTGTCGAGGGCTGTGGAAGGGTTTTCGGTGGTTAATGAAGGGCGAAAGTGGACGGTGGTGATGTTTTGTTAGTCGTCGATGGCTGGGGAAGGGTCGTCAGGGTTTGATGATGGGCGATGTTGGTGGTCGGCGCTGGTT
>JAUMHN010402179.1:0-15692 GCA_032360265.1 Heliamphora ciliata
GAGGGCAATCCCCGGAATGAGGTATATGAAAAACTCGACTTCCCGCCGTGGCGGAAGTTCAAACAAGTCGCCCGGGAACACGTCTGAAAATTCACAAACAACGGGAGGAAGCTCTCCTTGAGTAGAATCAATCTCACTTGTTGACAAGGTGGAGAAAAGAAAGTTAAGGCTGTCACGGCTCTACGAACTAAGAGGTATAGGCAGTAGACCGTCGTCCCGAACACCCACGAAATAGAAGGAATCTTCCTCCGGTGTGCAAACAAACACTCGTCGCCGGTCACAATCGATAAAGACGCGAAAAGAGGTCAACCAATCCGTCCCTAAGATGTTGTCGAACGGATTCATATCAAGCACAATGAAATCAAACACTAAACGGTGGTTGGCAATCTCCATCTCACAAGCTCTACAGACACGTCTCAATACGGTAATCTCATCAATCGATGTCTTTACACATAAAACGCTATCCAAAACGTGTACCTCTAGCCCCAATGCAGATGCAAATACAAATGAGATGAATGAATGTGATGCTCCGGTGTCAACGAGACCACTGGCCCAATAACGGTACACTAAGAAGGTACCTCGGATGATCGATGGACTGGTTGCGGCGTCCGGCACGGCAGGTGCCAATGACATACTGGGTCCGGCACGGCAGGTGACCATGAATAAAGGATGTACAAATGAATTAAATTATAAGCCAAACACCTCACAACTCGTCCAAACAACCCACAGCAAAGTTCTTATCCATCACCAAGCATACAATCATTGTTAGCAAACGTCATCATGCTCAAATTTTAATTCTTACATGCGAGTTACACACTTAACCGTTTTCCACCAAATTTATCATAACATGGTTTCACTACTCCTTATAAATAAAAAGGGACGACCGGGTCCCTACAACCTCTCCCACTTAAGAGATTTCGTCTCCGAAATTATACATGCATCATGAATCAAACAATTCGGGGTACGTTTTATGAACTTCTGACTCTCGTTCCCACGTGCTTCTTTGACACCGTGGTGAAGCCACAAAACTTTTACATAAGCGATGGTTCTACCTTATAGGACTTGCTCCTTTGTGTCAAGAATTCTCACCGATCTCTCCTCGTACGTGATGTCGTCTTCAACCCTCAACTCGGTCCAATCTAACACTTGTGAAAGGTTTGGTTCATATTTATGCAACATGGCCACATGAAAAACATTGTGCACAGATGCTAATTGCGGTGGCAAGGCGGTAGGCCACCTCTCCGATCCTATCAAGGATCTCGAACGGTCCGATAAAACGGGGTGATAGCAGCAGGTCTCCCACACCACCCCGCAATAAAGAACTTGTCCTCAACTGTAGGTAGCAGCAGAACAGAAGACATCAATGATCACCAAAATGGGGTTCAAGGTGATGCACATTGAAGACATTAGACAATGGTAGTTAGTTCGTTATAGTGAGAGGAGTGTGGGAGCTGCATATAAGGGGGAGAGCTAAGGAGAGTTAATTTTGGTTACATTCGGTCCTCATTCTTGAATTGCTATATCTCAGATTCTTCCTCTCGTTAATAAAGTTATGATAATTTAACTTGGTAAAATGAAATGGTTGAATAGTTGAAAATGTGAAATTGAGTCTATTTGGAGGAGTGCACGTAGTGATTAAGTGCAGAGTGATGAATAAATAAATTGGGGGCTGTTAGTTAGCGGTTGTTAGTTGGTTATAGAGAGAGAAGGAGAGCTCAATATATAGAGGGAGGTGGGTGCAGTTAAGGGGGAATTTTTGATTTCTGATTCTTTCCTTGCAAGTGGTGTTGATTTTCCTCCCGTCTTAACAAAACAATCCAGAGTCTCCATTAAAGATAGCTCAATTTTCTTTCTTTTCTAGTTTCCATCATCAAGGCTTATCAATTGGCATCAGAAGATTCAGAACAAACTTTCCTAGCCTGTGGAAGAGGAAGAATTGATTGCAGTCAAATGGCGTACAAGAAGAGTTGCAAATATATGTCCACGCTTTCGCAGGTTCGGTTCTTTGTCATATAAAATAATGAGAATTAGAGGCAAAATCAAGGAGCAAGTGATAACTATTCTGATAGACTCAGGTAGTACTCATAATTTTATGGATCCAATCATAGCAAAGACAACTGAGTAGAGTGCAATACGCTAGCCATGTACTTATAGTAGTAGTTGATGGAACAAACTTGTTTAGCAAGGCAATCATCAACAACTTTCAATGGTCCATGCAAGAAACAATATTTCAAGCTAATGTCAGGTTATTACCTCTGGGTGGGTGTGACATGGTGCTGGGAGTGCAGTGGTTATCAACATAGGGGCTAGTTCTTTGGGATTTCAAATACCTTAAGAAGAAATTTACTACTAACAAAAGGAAACATGTGTCGAGGGGTGGAAATTCTGTGGAGGTTCAGCAAGTGTGAATAGAAAGGATGCAAAAAATATTTCAGAAAAAGCCCTAAGGTATAATTGGGACTACTTCAAAGCTCTGAGAGCACCAACTGTTTGCAAAGCTGTCAAAGTGTGCTTTTGGACAGTCTCGGGTGGAGCATTTGGGACACATTATTGTGGCCAAGGAGTGGCAACAAATTCTTCAAAAATTGATTGAATGACTAAATGGCCTAAACCAAAACTATTCTGCCCTTAAGGGGTTTCTAGGGATTAACTGGTTATTACAGGATATTTGTAAGGAATTCTAGCAAGATTAGTAAACCTTTGACTGATATGATTAAGAGAGATGCTTTAGTGGTCACAAGAAGCTAAAGAAGTGTCTGAGAACCTTAAAGGACGTTGTGACTTCAACCCTAGTATTGGCCCTGCCTGATTACACTAAAACATTTAAAATCGAGTGTGACGCTTCAGGCAAAGGAGTGGGAGTTGTGTTAATGCAAGAAGAGAAAATTAATGCCTTTTTCAATAGAACCTTATCTCCCAAGAACTATAGCCTTTCCACAAATGTAAAATAGTTATTGGCCATGGTCATGCTTGTCAACAAGTGGAGACACTATTTTTAGGAAAGCCTTTCCAAGTTAGAACTTACCACCATAGCTTGAGATTTCTACTTCAACAGAAAATCACTACTTTGATGCAATAAAAGTGTTTAACCAAACTATTGGGGTATGATTATGAAATCACTTATAAGAGTAGTGTTAAGAATGGGATGGCTGATGCTCTATCTAGAAGAGAGGAAGAACTAGAGCTGAAACCAGAATCCCGTTAGCTGGCATTTCTGTAGCATTATGTGGCTGGGTTAAGGAATTGCAAACCAATTTGGTGGAAGACGCAGACTTTGAGAAGTTACTCACTGACTTAAAGGAAGACCCACATGGTCATCTGGACTACCCATGGTAACATCAATTATTGCACAACCCTAGCCTAGTATTGGGAAATCCCCAACCTTTCAGACTTAAATTGATTCAATAACATCATGCCACACCTTCTGGAGGGAATTCTAGTGGTTAGAGAACTTACAGACGACTTAAGGAAGCTTTTTATTGTAAAGGAATGAAAAAAGATGTGTTGCACTTTGTTTCGGAATGTGAAATGTGCGAGAAGAACAAAAATGAAACTGTTAGTTTACATGGTTTGCTGCAGCCCCTCCATGTGCCGTCTAGAATTTGGTTTGATATATCAATGGAGTTTATAGAAGGAGGGCCTAGTTCTAACACCAAGCCTGTCATCTATGCAGTAGTTGATAGATTAACCAAATATGCTCATTTCTCTGCATTGTCTCATCCTTATTCAGCCATTGAGGTTGCCCAAGCTTTTATGGACACAAGATTCAAGTTGCATGGCAAGCCTACAACTATCATATCTGATAGAGATCCCATCTTTACTATCAAATTTTGGGACTGAGTTGTTCTGACTACAAAGGAATGAGCTTTGCATGAGTTCTTCTTAACATCCTCAAACTGATGGTCAGAGTGAAGTTGTCAACTGATATTTACATAACTATTTGAGATGTATCACTAAGAGATCGACCCAAGACTTGGTTTAAATGGCTTTCCTTGGCTGAGTGGTGATATAACACCACTTATCATATTTCTACTGATCTTACTCCTTTTGAGGTTGTTTATGCTCAGCCACCACCAAATCTTAAGCACCATGTGCAGGACTCTTGCTTTGTAGCTGCAACTGATAATTCCCTTCAAGACAAAACCACAATGTTGAGTATTGTCAAAGAGCATTTGCAACATTCTCATAATAGAATGAAGCAGCTAGCAGACAAACATAGGTCTAAAAGATTTTTTAAGAATGGGTACTGGGTATATTTGAAGCTTCAACCATATAAACAAAGTTTTGTTGCCTTCAGAAATCATGCCAAACTTGCTCCCAAGTTTTATGGACCATTTCAGGTTTTACAGAAGTTAGGACCAGTGGCTTAGAAGTTAGACTTCCCATCGGCTTCCAAAACTCATCTAGTTTTTCATGTCTCGTGTTTGAAAAATAAAGTTGGTCATGGTACTGTTATTCAATCCACCATACCAGCTACCAATTTGGAGAGTCAAATAGTGGTTCAACCAGTTGCTATTTTGGAAAGAAGGGTTGTCAAAAAAAAAAAAAACAAGAGACCAGCAAGGGAAGTTGGGGTGCAGTGGTCCAATGCTTTTAAAGAGGAATACTTCTTGGGAGTTTCTCTATGATCTTCAAAAATGATTTCTCAATTTTCAAACTTGAGGACAAGGTTCTTTAAGGACTGGAAGTTCGGGTGCAGTGGTCCAATGCTTTTAAAGAGGAATACTTCTTGGGAGTTTCTCTATGATCTTCAAAAATGATTTCCCAATTTTCAAACTTGAGGACAAGGTTCTTTAAGGAGTGGGGAATGATAACACTGAAATTGAGTGTGTTTGGAGGAGTGGTACGGAGTGGTGTAAGTGCAGGTTGTTGAATAAATAAATTGGCGCGGGGGCTGTTAACAGTTGGGGGCATGTTAGTTGGTCATAGAAAGAGGAGAACTGAATATATAGGAGGAGACGGGTGTAGTCAATGGGGAATTTTTGATTTCTAATTCTTTCCTTGTAAGTGGCATTGATTTTCCTCTGATCTTAATAAAAAATTACAGAGTCTCCATTAAAGAGAGCTCCGTTTTCTTTTCTCTTCTTGTTTCCATCATCAAGGCTTATCAAACTACTAGGCTCCATTGGAGCTCTGTTTCTTTTCAGCTCTTGCATCCATTTTGAAGGCTTATCACAATAGTAGTTGTTGTAGCAGCAATTTCAGAAGATTTATTGCTTTCACAAAAATCAATATACTTATTACACAGAATCTATACATTTTTTACCCATTATCCATGACAGTGGTTGGCAATGGTTAGCATTTTTTTCTTGACTTATTAGCGGAAAAAAGATATAGGTTGGGAATGGAAGCAAGACCTTTTGATGGCTTTGACGAAATCGGCGGCGGAGGGTTGTCGCATGCGCTCCAAGAAGTCGTGCCACGTTAGAGTCGCCGTCGACAACCCGAACACGTCGGGGTTGTCCATTCTCCGCCGGGAAAATTGGGATGAGATTTGAACTTCCGGTGTGCCGACGATCAGATCGGCATCTACGGAGCCATAGGCGGCAGCATTGATGAGGAAGAAAACTTTTGAGTAGGGTCTCAGATAAAGAAACGAGGAGGAAGATCAACAGAGCTATGGTTTGGCTCGAGGAAAGAGAGAAGAGAGAGAGAGAGAGAGAGAGAGGAACAATACATCTACCAGGTGCACGACAGGTAGACACTACCGTAGTGCCGTCTTTGAACCTGTGCGGGTCGTTCGATTAACAAGAAAAAAGGGTAAAAAAAATACAGCCCATGTTGTATCACACGCACTTTAAAATATGAGTAATTAATCATTGGTTTTTGGAATAGCACGTAGTATTAATTACGTAAGAGTAACTATTTGATAATTTCAAATCATTATATAGTATTTATTACCTATATAGTAATTCTATTTAATTATATTGCAAAAAATAAGATGGATTCACCTTTGCAGGTAAATAAAGTGTAATTATTCGTGTTTTCGAAATATTATGTGGTAAGTCTACATAGTACTCTACCTAATATGGTAGAATAAATGTAACGCTCAGTCCTCCGAGTTCGTCGGGATATACATAAATATAAATAAAGAGATATTCTAATCATTCATTCATATTTACATACCTTAAATATTACATCATAAAAGAGTTGAACTGATTAAAAGTACATAACGATTACAGTTTCACCAAGAATTTTTCAAATATTACAAGAGTTGCAGGAATACTGAATCAAAAGAACAAAAACAGAGGTCTCGAATCCTCAAAATGCATCCCCGGGGTCCACATGCTCCTAGAACTCACTCTGTTCTTCGAATTCTTCTTCTCCCTCTAGGACGACTTCCTCCAAGTACTTCTTTTTACCTGTGGCACGAATGCCATGAGCCAAAACTAGTAGAAAAACACTCTAAACCTTTTAACCAATCTCACGGTACAAAATTTACTACAACGCATACCATATAACACTTAAGCACACTTTAAAGTCAAAGAAACAGACAAATTTGTGATAGGATAGCAAATAAGTCAATAAATATGTGTATATAATATGTCGTGTATGCAATGCAGATGCCCAACCCGACATACACTCATATTATAATAGGAATTCCACACCGAGAATTACTAGAGTAGACTTTTACGGGTATTTGATCACCAAAGCCATCACTGCGCCTCATTACGAATAGTAAATGCTTTGCTGGGCTTCATGCCACATCTGTTTTACTCAATGTATACGGCATGGGGTCCTTGTCATACTCCAGGCCAACCAAATTAAATAATCCTGCCATCCTCCAGGCCAACAAATTTCAATAATCAATCAATCAGTCATATCAGACATATAATAAGCGGTTTGTCCCACTTTTAGATTTGTGATGCATCTGCCGATGTCAACTCAAACTCTAAACCATCAAAACCAGAATGCTAGCGACGAATCCATGGTACCCAACAATATTCATGATAAACTATTTCAAACACTGGGGACACGTCCAGGGTGTATAAACCAAACTTGTAACACCGGGAGCACGCCCAGGGTGTAAAAGCCAAATCTGTAACACCGGGGACACGCCCATGGTGTACAAAGGGAATGCGTCCCAAAATATTTCTAAAAAATGGCAACTAGGGACACCCTAGACTTAAAACTAAGAAAGATAACTCAATACAGCCCATCCCAACAACGATTTACACAGATGAACTCTAATATGCCAGGATGCAAGTGACAATGTTCATGATGTGTAATATTGATCTCAAGTGCAACTATCTACAGCATGGTATCAACTAGCATGACAAAGTTCAATTCTCAAGATACAATTCAAACTTGATGGCATGAGTTCTAAACACAAACTCGGGTCTCACGACAAAAGGTACTCAAACGTACACATAGCAACTTTAAAGGCCAAGTTCGAGTATTAAATTAAAAGGGTCGACGGGAATTAAGTTGTGATTTTTAAACATCATTTAGATAAAAATATTTTTCACAACTCTTATATTTATCGCTAAGACCAAAACCTGAGGCAAACGGGTGAGTAAAGCATTCTAAGCAAAAATGGTTCAGCACTTTTCTCAAAATTTTATCAAAAATATGTCTCTGTTGGTCTCGATTTTGGGGTATCAAATCAAGTTGAAATGAGCCTATTTTTGGATATATTCTAGTTTAACATGTCCCCTACAAGTTTCATGTTTAGTGCTATGGGTAGTTGTTTGGAATAAGTCAGCGTTTTTGGTAATTTTATAAAATAGGTTCTGTCGTCCGCCAAAACTCAGCAGAGTCAGTTTGTACAGTGAGTTTGAAACGGTTTTGAGGGATTTTCCCGAGATATCTAGGTCTAATTTTTAGACACCAAGTAGTTCATTATGTTAGCTACAATGTTCATATAGACCACGTTTGGAATGGGCCACTGAAAATATGGGTTTTTGATTATACAAAAATATGTGACAGAAGTGTCCTTCATGGCTGAACCACAATAGAGAGTTTCAAAGGGGTTTTGACCTATAAACACTCAATATTTTGTGCTCATTTTTGGCAAGTAGTTAGGTCCTTTTATGTTCAAGTCTCCTACTTATGGTATGTCAAGATTTTGTTCAATTTCTTTGCATGTTTGTATTTCAGACATGAATATCAAGGTTTCAGAGTACTTTTAAGTCATCAAACTCAAAAATAACAACACACAACTATATCTCATATCATCCAAAAACACAACAGCCCCTTATTTGTTACTGCCACGCCTTTTCGATTTTATTTCGGTTCTTGATTTTTTAAGTGTTTAAAAGGATGAGTTGAGGGATATTTTGAGTGATATTATACATAAGATTTAGAGGTTTTACTTATTTATTTAGAGGGCTCAAAGGGTGGTAGGATGGAAGAACTTAGCTTTAGAAAAACACTCCTTCTTGGTTCCTCCTTCCTTTCTTCCTTTCTTCCTTTCTTCCTTTCTTCTCCCACCTTTCTCTCTCAAACTTGTAAAATACCTCAAGAACAATGGAAATCTGGTCTCTCACCTCACTTGGCCGAAAATTATTGAAGGAGGGAACAGGGTGTTTGGCTTAGTTTATATAGAAAAAGACTAGGGAATCAAATGATGGAATTTAAGTCCTTATTTCTTCCAAATCACATGGGTTGATAAGACATGGTGATAGTTTTGAGAGACATACATCAGATTTGGGTTGAAGGATTTTTTCTAGGGTTAGTTTGGGGGAAAAAATCTGATCTCAATCAATCATAGGGTTTTGCATTGGTTTACGTGGCCTTTTGTGCAAGAAAATACTTTAAAAGTTAATTTGATGTATCTTTTTTGTGCCTTTTCCTATTGAAACTTATTATTTTAGTATGTTTATGATAAATTTAGTATTCTCATGAATTATCATAATTTTCATAGCAATTGATTAAGTAGATGTAGTCTTTTAAGTCAAATTAAGCTAGTTTGACAAAATATGACTTTTTAACTTATTTTAGTGTGTATGAACTTTAATGGTGATTTGTTTGTTTTTGTTAGCCTATAATACTATATTATTATGTATAGTACTTGTTCAACAAGTGTTAGATCATCATAATATTTGATTTGACACTTTTCTCATCTTTTTAAGCTTAAAAGAAAGCAAAAAGCTACTTTTTGAAATAACTTCCAAGGTAATTGGCCACTAAGGGGTATTTTTTATCATTTTTAATGTTATTTTATCTTTTTCTACTTAAGTGTACTTAAATTCTTGATTTAGGATATCCACGTGTCAAAATTTGAGTTTTTAAGACTTTTTACTATACTAAGGGCAAAATGGTTATTTTACCCTAATTATAAAAAATTTTAATTTTTAATTCATTATTTCATGATAATTACTTAATTTAGAATGTTGGAAGGTTTATCGGGTGTTAAAGTTTTGTTACTTGAGCTTTGGACCTTCTTAGGGTTTCTAGATCGAACTTAGGGTTTTAGGCTTAGTTAAGGATTTTGATCTTTCAGCGACTTATGATTTTGTCGGCTAACCGTTGCTAATACTATTGTTTGGGTTTGTCTTTTCATAGGTCAATTGTGATATCCTGGTATCCCACATCGAAAAAGGAGGGGGAGTTCCTAGGCTATAAAGGAAAAATATTGGACCCTTACATTCAACGAGGCCTTTTCCCAGGTGGTAGAGACCCTAGCAGAACTCTGCAGTTAAGCGTGCTTAAGTGGGAGCAATGCAAGGATGGGTGACCCCCCTAGGAAGAACAAAACCGTGAGGACTTTGCCCAAAGCGGACAATATTGTTGCCATATGAAGGGTCGGGGTGTTACATCATTATCAACCAGGTTGTTATAACTAAGGTCTAAACCGAGTCGCAATAATAAATTTACGATAGGTACATGATGACACATCTTTATTGGGTGATTTAAAGACAAATATTAACCCACATTGTATAGGTTGTGATCATTTATTTTTCAAGAGTACTACTTGGCACCGCCTACGTGGTACTCCAAGAATACCTAATAATTTGGCATGGATAAGAGACAAGAGAAGCTTATTTAGTGTGCATCGCAAATTCTCATTTGCCGAGAGAACCACATAAGCAATGCAACATGGTACTCTAGGAGTACTTAATAATTTTTCACTTATGTGTTACTTTCATTCAATGATGTAGCAAAAAGCACTTCGCATGGAACAATGTAGGCTCATCTTTATTGGATAGGTAAGGGACAAAGATGGCACACTTAATATGCATTGCACAATCTTATGTATTGAAAGTACTATGTAAATAATATCATATAGTACACCAGGAGTACTTAATAATTTTTCTTAAAATATTATTGACCAATCTAGTCAATTACCGTCGATATAATAAATTTATGGGAAATAATTTAGGGTCCTATTTTAGAGACTTGTATTCCATTACGTCCTAATTACTTTTTTAGTATTCCATTAGGTTTTATTTTTCAAAATTAATATTTGTCTGGACAAATATGCCCTTAATTGATCTCGATTAGGCCTCTTCATCCAGAACTTTAGCTGCTTTTTCATCGCCGTCAGAGTGGAGGGAAGAGTGGATGCAACCACCAGCCACCAACTTATCAGATACGTCGAGCTACCTTCAGATCGGTGTCGGAGAGCTTCTCCGACTAAGGCAGCGAGTAGCTGTCATTGTTGTCCACTGTTGGTCAAAATCTGGTTCAGAGGACACCGAGGGGCGACAATGAGGGTGGCAAGGGTGCAACGACAAGGGGCAACAATGAAGTGAAAAAGCTATGGCCGCACGCCGTGAGGAATGCGTCCTTGATGAGCTCCATGCAAATCAGATACAGCAAGTCCTTGTCGAGCTCCGCTGACCCTTCTTCCGCCGTTTCTGCCGTCGTAGCGCCACCGATTTTCGATTGACCAGCAACAGTTAAAGGTTTTGCCTTCCCCTTCATCATCGGCACCACCGCCGCCGTTGCCTTCTTTATCTCTCTCCAACCCTCTCTCTCTTATCTCTCCCTATATAAATGCCTATATATATCCTCAACTCTAATCAAAACACAAAATCAACAAATTCATCAGTCGACTCTCTTTTGGATCTCTATAATTGCACAACCTTAGTGGAGAGGGAAAAGTCACAAAAACCATTCCGAGGGCTATGAGATTTACATCATTATAGTACTTGGCTTTGCATTCTTCTTCTCTAAGCGAGGGACGTTTGTGCTTGATTCCCACAACATCTGCCCCAGGCTCATGTTTTCATCAATAAAGAGCATTGATTTGATTAAAGACAATAGAGGGGTTGGCAGCATCAAACAAATGAATCTCATAGAAGGTAAAAGCCATTTTTTTTGTTCAATTGCTACGCTTAAATTAGGGCTTGATTCAATACTTTTTAGCTTCTCATGTGTGTTTGTGTTTAGCTGAACAATCAGGGAAAAAATAAATAAAATGTTTTATTTGAAAGTTATTCTTTTAATGATTTTTAAATGAAATAAATTTCTCATTTAAGTGTTGACGGTAGTGTTGGTATCAACGGTGGGGAGTGGTGGTTGTGGTGGTGGGGAATGGTGGTGGTGGTGGAATATTTTATTTGCATTACTAAAATGTCTCATTTTATGCAATGAGATACTTGCTTTCAATCTAACATTTATTTCATTTTCCTGCACAAATTCTTATTTGTTGGAAATATTTCATTTTCTAGTAAGACATTTTCTTTGTATTACTAAAATGTTTCATTTTATACAATGAGACATTTGCTTGCAATTAGACATTTGGTGCCAAAATAAGATATTCATTTTATTTTTCTGCACAAATGTCTCATTTGTTGAAAATGTCTCATTTTCTAATTAGACATTTTCTTTGCATTACTAAAATGCCTCATTTTATACAATAAGACATTTGTTTGCAATGAAATATTTGATGCCGAAATGAAACATTTATTTCATTTGCCTACACAAATGTCTTACGGTGTATCAGGTAAATGTATCCATACCTTGAGTAGTCATCAATGAAACTGACGAAGTACTCAAAGCCACCTCTAGCCCGGATTGTCATAGAACCACACACATCAGAATGAACCAGTTCCAACAATTCTTTAACTCTATAGCCTTGGGCCCAAAAGGGCCTCTTGGTTATCTTACCCTCTAAGCGGGATTCCCAGATTGAAAGTGTCTCCACATCCAATGAACTCAAAGGTTCATCTTCTACCGGTCTATTTATCATTTTTAGATTAATATGACTCAAGCGTAAGTGCCAAATAAACGTTTGGTTCATTAAAGAAGAAAACTTTCTCTTATATGGTAAATTAGATGTGTTATTCAATTCAGTTACTTGCAGTGTATGAGAGATAGGAGATACGACATACAAACCATCCACCAATGTATCAGAACAAATAATATGTTTATTTTTCTTAACAACCACAAAGTCATTAAAATGAACAGAACATTTGTTCTTTATTAAACTAAAAATTGAAATTAAATTTCTTTTAATCGAAGGTACATAAAGACAATCTTTTAGAAGTAAAATCCTATCTCTACTAAAATTGAGAGTGACATCTCCTACTGCAACTGCTGCCACCCTTGTATTATTGCCCATATATAGGTATATTTCTCCATCACTGAGTTGCTTGGTTTCCTAGAACCCTTACAAAGAATTACAGTCATGATTAGTGGCTCCCGTATCTACACACCAGGTACCAGTAGATAACATTGCTAAATATATTTCAACCATTAGTGAATAGAAATAATCTGGTTTGTTCTGCTTACTGAGAAAAATCGGACACTATTTTTTCTAATGTCCAAACTGGTTACAGTGATAGCATTTGCCTCTCGGCTTCTTCACACTAGTTTTTGGTCCCTTAACTGCTTTTGGACTTGTGGCTCCCTGTTTCTGAATTTTTTCTTCTTCTTGCCTTTCGACTTTGAGGAAAAACATTTTTCAGCTACATACACAGAACCTAACTTCCTAAGAACACCCTCGGCTGCTTGAAGTTCTTTAAGAAGTTCAGCCAATGAAAAGCTGAGCTTATTCATGTTATAGTTCAGGCAAAACTGCTTAAAGCTATCAGGAAGTGACTGGAGTATGATATCGATCTGGGTTTCCCTGTCAATTTCAAGTCTTAGAATGTCCAGTTCATTCAGAAGACTGATCATCTTCAGAACATGATTCCTAACTAGAGTGCATTCAGCCATGTTTGTATTCATTAGAGACTTCATGGCCACCTGCCTCGTAGTACGATTTTGATCCCCAAGTATTTCTTTGATGTTTATAATCATGTCATAGGCACTAGGCATAGACTAATGCTGATGCTGCAAAACATTTGACATGGAAGCCAAAATATAACAACGAGCCATCTGATCAGTTTTCTGCCACTTCTGATGGGCCTGGATTTCCTGTTCGATTGTCCCCTCATTAGGTACTGGTGGATAAATCTCAGTTAATACAAACTTATAATTCTCGGCAGTTAAGACAATGTCCAAATTTCTTTTCCAATTAACATTGTTTGTTTTCTTTGAGTATAGATGCGAGAGGATTGAAAGGCATTTTATTCCTGAGAATCACATAATTAAAATTAATCGTTAATTATGACGAGAAAAACTTTGAATTTATTTTAATTTGGTTTCCTCTACCATTTTAAAAAAACACGCCGCAGCTTGGTTCCCTGTGAATAGCTTACCTCAATGGGAGGATGTCTACTATCTATCGTTTGCCTAGACATGCTAATTCTTTTTAATTTTACTATCTAGGTAATTGACCCTGCCAAGTAAAATTAAATCGCTGACATAGTTTCGGTCTAGTAAATAATAGCAGTGACTCAAATGGAGATGATACTAATTATTTACATCTAAGTGTTAACCACCACCTAATTCCAAATCAATCCCTTCGCAATGAACCCTTTAGATGAAGAAGTGATCCATACTAACAATTATTCAGAATTATCCCTAAATGAGATTTGTACTGGTGATACCGCAATTAATCTGTCCGATGGGGAGAAAGGCCTTACTGCCAACACGTAAGATTTAATTGCATCGCCTATAAACTGGTGATGGAGATCGCAAGATTTATCTGTGAATAAATTCTCCCTCCCACTTAGATTTTTAAAATATTTTTTAGGGTTATAAAAATTCGTTTAATTAAAATAAATTTATTAATTTTAAAAATCACACGATCTGAAAGAGTCCAAAACTTTTTTTCCGTGTACACGATTCCAAAGATTTCGATTTGCCAAACCATCTTTTTGTATTTTAATGCGTAACAAATAAAATTCGATAAATGCACAGTTTTTTCTTTAGCTTTTCAGCTAAGGTAGTGATTAAAGATATTTAATTATTTTATTTTAGTTATACATTTTTTGAAAAATAACAAGTTATTTAGATTAAATATTTTTTTATTTAATTAATTCAAAATTAGAAATTAATTTTCACGTTTTTTCAAGATATTCAATTTTTTTAAAAAAATCATCTTAAACGTGATATTTTGAAAAAATAAAATATCTAAAGTTTTTTCATTTAATTAAAAGTTTAATTAAAAAAAATTTTATTTTATTTTTCTTTACAAAATATTTAATTAAAACCGAATTTTTCGAATTAATTAAATTAACAGGAATATATAAAATAGTTATTATTATCCACGCAGTTTAAAAGAATATAAATGTAAATATATATATATCCTAATTTTATGATCAAATAGAAACTATGATGAGTTTTAGTCTCCTATTCAAAAATAAGCTGTAAGAGTTGTTGGCCTAACGAGCCTTCAATAATCGAATTTTTATGATAACAAACTTATATATCTAATTGTCCAAATTGAATTTGGTTACAAGAAATATACACATAGCACAATTCAAGATTTACAATGGAAGCCATGACGCATACATTCAAAACCGGTTCCTTGGTGACAAGTAGAGTTGATATGTTGAAGAAATTGAAGAAATGTTTGAATTTCTTTCGTAGAATCTATGTATACTCATATAACTCATGGATATATATTTTTGAAGCTCATAGGTATTCTAAATATCTTAAAAATATTTTTTCAAAGCATAAAAAGATCAAACCTTTTTGGAAAATAAAAAATCTAGATTTTTAATGATCCAGTCGACTGAGGCACTATAACCAGTCGACTGAACATGTGAGACCTTGACCCGTTTCATTTTTGGAAATGATTTAAGTGTTCACGGGAGTAGGGATTAAAGTTTGGTCTGCTTCCTTGGTTCAGTTTTTCTCCCAGCGATGACCGCTCGAGCGGTGGGTGTGCACTAGAGCGGGGTGGTGCCAGAGAGAGGTTCTGTGTGGTGACCGCTCGTGCGGTGCTTGGGCGCTCGTGCGGTGCTTGGGCGCTCGAGCGGTGGGGTGGCAGAGTGGTATGTCGGCAGGGGTCCGCTCGAGCGGTGGTCGAGCGCTGGAGCGGTGGAGGCCTGGCGCGAGATTCTGGAAAAATGTGGTTTTGACGCATGTTCGGGTTCAGAGATTTTGCGGGGTTGGTCCCGGGGGCTGCGGAAAGTTATGGTGCGAATTTCAAAAATTCAAAAAAAAGAAGATATTTTGGAGGCCTAAAAATATCTGGAGTTAGATATTTTTAAAAAACATTTTCAAAACTTAACTCTTAAGTTTCCTCATTTTTCTCTCTGCCTTCTCTCAACTTCTCGGGGGCTCGGGGTTTGGTTTTCGACGATTAGACTGCGGATTCTTGGTATCGGCATCGAGGGCTACGCAACCATCCGGTCAGATTTTAATTTCGACGAAGTTCGTTTTTGCACGTGGATCGAGACATCATGTTT
>JAUMHN010402189.1:0-15691 GCA_032360265.1 Heliamphora ciliata
CAAAATAGCCCAGGTTCAGTCGACTGGACTCACCCTCCAGTCGACTGAAAAACACACTGGAAAAGAGAACCAAAACAGAAGTTATTTCAGTCGATTGACCTCCCAGGTCCAGTTGACTAAACCTCCAACATGATTATCCAGTCGACTAAACTCATAGATCCAGTCGATTGAACCAGCCCAGATCACTTTTTTGAGCTATGGTTTTGGTTTTCAAATCTCAAATCAAGCCTCCAAATTCCTGTCTTTAATACCCACAAGGACGAGTAAATCCAAGCTTATCATAGAGTCATAAAAGAAACCCTCAAAACATGATTTCATCCACCCAAATACCAAAAAGCGATTTTTAAACCAAAAACCCATCTTGAACACAAACACCTTTTTCATGCATTTTTAGACGGTGAAACAATATACAATTACACGTGATACCCTCTAACAGTTATATTCACACCACTGCCGTGTCTCTTCAAGTTGTCACGTAACCACCATTGATTTTTGCCGTCGACCACCGATTTTCGCCGTTGAATGGGCAGGAGTTAAACCCTAGCCCTTTTCGTTTCTCACCACCGCCGTGTCCCTTCAGGACTGTCACGAGGAAGTCGCCATCAACCACCACCAATTTTTTCCATCAACGACCTGGTACCTTTTCTCTCTCTCTCTCTCTCTCTCTCTCTGATAGTCTCTGGTTTTTGGGTACCGTTCATCGCACTAAGGCTATTTTCCCAGTCACGAATGATCAAATTATCATTTGATCATTCGTGATTTGTGCCTGATCGTTGTTGTTCTCATTCGTTTGGTTTCTGAGAAACACAGAAGAAAGAAGAAAGTTGGGAATCTGGGGATTTTGGTTCCGATTTGAAGAAATATACCGTATTAATTTTAAATATATATATAAATATATATATTCTTTCTCTCAGTTATTGAATATCAGCTCAATCTTGGTGGCAGAAAGATTGATTAAGCAAAAAACAACTGGGCTATGTTGGTTTCAACATAATATTTTTTATATTTTTGTTTTTCAGCATTTGGGTAATACTTAAAAGATATTTTCTAAAAATCATAAAATATGCTGTCGGCTCGCCACTTGTGCCGCTGTTGCCGTCGTTGCCACCACCAACCCCACTACCGCCATTAGCAAGCAATAGATAAAATACTGAAAAATAGATAAAATCTTTTATTAAAAAACATTTTACGTTGAAATAAACGAACCTAAAGTTGTCAAAAAAAAATTATTTTATCAAAACAAACATAGCCTTAGTGAGCAAAGTGGAGAGCATTTCTACTTCAACAACTCCCATGCTCTGTTATTCCATCTGTCAACTCTTCTTCAGCTATGGCACTGGCAGCCCTCCCATCTATTTCAGTGTGGCGTGTCCAAAATGTCGTTTCACAGGAAACCGCACTTGTGATCTAGTTCATCAACAAGATTTGCAGCAAATTTTGGGTAAAGTCCCTTTCACAATTCCAGTTTATTACTAAGAAAAATGCTAAACTACTGTACACTAAGGGGTGAACAAAGAAATATTTTATCAGTAGGAGTTTTTTTGTTAACATTTAAACGTTAGAATGTGATTTGTTGTTATTTTTCATAAAAATTTAAACTAAAAACTCCTATTGGTAAAAAAAATACATGTTATCAGCCTATCAATCACTATGTAGCGACTCGGTACGTTCTTATTTTCATATTAATTATTTTAGCATATTCACACCTGTATTGCTTCCTTTCCTGATTTTTGCATTGTAGTTGAAAATGATTTTGTATTTAAAGGGGGGTTTTCGCATTGTAGTTGAAAATGATTTTTGCATTGTATACACCACATACCAGTTGGGCAATAGAAGTGGTTGTAGTTGTGATGGTTCTAGCAGCTATTGTGTTCTGAATTGGGTCTTTACTCAGTTTTCTAGTTGAGTTTTAAAAACAACACCAATCCCTTTGAGGTTTCAGAGGTATGATTTTAGGATTACAATTGCATTATTTGATTTGGATTGGAACTTCTATTCTAATTGGAGTCATAGACAAACACAAGCATGTGTGTCGATTGAATGGTCCAAATGCTTGCGGCAAACATTTGCTTTGAGAAGTCATGTTTAATAATATGAGCTCATGTTTAATAATATGAGAAGTCATTATTTGTCATTTGCTTTGAAAACTTCTCTTTTTCTCGCTCTAAAACTACATCACTTTGGCTTTGGTGTTTCTGTTGTAACACACCATCTGATATTCCACTGAAGTGGTGCCACAGAAGCTTTGATTAATACACGCATTTATAGTTCATCTTATCAAACGATTTTCAATTTATGTGTTGTGGTACCTGGGTTGCTATTTGTAAGATCCTATTTATGTGTTGTGGTGGTTTGTTTCTGTGGCTGCACCCAAGTCCATTACTTAGGCTACTTAAATGTATATTGAAAAGTATATGTACTGGACCTACTGATGTTTGCTTTATCATGGAGTACATATGTTTCATACTTCACTCAACAGATATCTCTATTAAGTTTCAATCTCTATGAATCTTAGTCTTTTATTTGGTATGTGTACCTAATCTTTGATGCCAGAGTTTTACTTGTTTGACATGCAACATTGTTTGTTGTTGTGATACACCATCTAAAATCAATGGAAGAAGAAAAATTAATCTGATATATATATATATATATATATATATATATGTGTGTGTGTGTGTGTGTGTGTGTGTGTGTGTGATTAATAAAATTCTTATGTTTCAACAGGATGATTTTGGACCAACATGCAATACGTGATATGTTTCGGATGCTTCTAGTTCTCACTAGCATATGATAAAGAGCTAACAGATGATGACTTTGGGCTTCGATATTTGAGACCTTATTGATTGGCACAAGTGTTTTGGGATATGTTACATGAAAATTATTTTGTGACTTGTTCATTAAATTGCAACTTCTATTTATTTTGTGATTTGAGACATGAATTAGAAGGATATTGTATGGATTTCTAATTTTGTAATTTGAAACATTAATTATAAGGATACTTTTTATTATTATAATATTGAGTTATAGAACATTATGATTTGCTTTTTAAAAATTAGGCTATAATAGTGTGTTTGGTAGGTTTATTAAGTTACAAGTTGTTTTGTTATGTCTATAAGACGTTTTTGTGAACTACATTGAAATAGCTAGCTAGGTTATAGGTGCAAGAAATTATATCAAAACATTCAAATAAAAGTACTCTTTTAGCGATGGTTTTGTATTTTCATTGTTAATGCTATTAAAAATGCTCAGTTTATTGACAAATATTAGCGGTGGTAAAAAAAAATGCCATTAATGTAGATAAATATTTGTGAGAGAAAGTAAATATACATTAGTGGTGGTAAACGTCACCGCTGTTAATGTGAATAAATATTTGTGGCGGAAAGTAAATGCACTTTAACAGTGGTAGTATAACCGTCAATAATGAAAAATAATACCGACAGTTAATCATAACTGCCGTTAACAAAAATGAGGCATCGATTATATTATTGACGGTTATTAACCGCTGTACCAACCGCCAAATATGCTCAATGGTGGTTAACAAACCGTTGTGTTATTTTTTCGACACATGCATAAACGGCGGTTTGCAATTTTGCCAAACAACCGTCGCTAAAAGGATTCACAGCGATTATGTATATATGCACGGCTGTTTATTACCGCCGCAAAAAGAGAGATATGGCGTAGTGAGTATAAGCAACAATATAACAATAATGAAAATGAAGAGCATAGAGGGTTAGAGATACGACACCAAGATTTTTACAAGGTTCGGCGCACCGGCCTACGTTCTTGCCTCAAGCCAACTGCTATGAGAATTTTCACTAACACTCCTTTAATAGGCGGAGTTGCCTCTCTCCTTCGTCTAGACGGAGTAGTCTCTCTTGAGAATGTTCCCTTCTCAAGTACAAACACTTCTTATAGGCAAAGCAACCTCTATTGAGAATATCCCCTTTTCAAGTATTCCAATCTTTATAGGCGGATCAACTTCTCTTGAGAAATACCATTTTCAAGTACAACAAGATGAAATGAATTTGTACAAAAAGTTACTCCTTCAACGAGCGGATGAGTACAACAGATCAGCACACTAATTCACTTCTCAAAGAATATATCAAATGAAGCTCTATGAGAATTTTAAGACTTTTCTCTAAAAAATATGATTAAAAATCAAGAATTTAAAGCACGTGTAGAAAGAATATGAGAGAATTGATTTGAAGGCTTGAAGTGTATAAAACCAAAACTCAAAGGCTCTATTTATAGACCAAAAATCTGTGCTAGAATAAGAAAATTTCAAACTAGCTGTTTCAGCTGAAATTCAAAATTTTACCGACTCAGTTGACGAACTTGGGGTGCCCAGTCGACTGGATGTGCCAACCCTGAAATCAATCGACTGACCTTGGTGGTCCAGTCGACTGGATTGATTTAAACCCAATTTTAGTTTGGCAGTCTAGCTTCAGTCAACTGGAGGGCATGCCTCAGTCGACTGAACTTTAAAAGTTCAGTACTTCTTTTTAAACACTTCTTTGTTTTGGAAAATGATTTTCATAAGGTTTTAGGATTTTTATGAGCTTCAAGAGATATAACCATGAGTTTTGTGAATTTACATAGATCTCAACTTTGATACAAATGAAATTTAACACTTAGTCTTCATACTTCAATTCTTCAACTTTTGCATTGCTCCAAAACCTTGTAGCCAATGTATTTGATTTGAATTTTGCTTCATAACTTCTACTTTGTATCTTTAATTGTGCTAAACATATATTTTTTGTAAACAATCTCAATTTGCACAATTAGAAACTTAGATTTGTTACCATCAAAACGGTTGTTGAAACCTTATTAGGCCAACAATTTCTCCCTTTTTTATGATGACAAACACAAAGCAAAATAATGTAGAAAAGCTATATAAAGCTCCCCCTATCAATAAGCATGCAATAATAAGCTTGTGTAAGAGTTGAATAACTTCCCCTTACTATATGCATAAGAATTCAATTAGTTGCATCTTTTGAGTTTAAAAGCTTACTTTGTTTTGAAGTGGCATAGAACATTGAGTTTAATTTCATTCTTTAAACATTTCAAGCATAATTTTGAAACTTTAGTGTTCATTGAACATTTTGCAAACTTTCAAACATTTTAACATTCATTTAATATTTATGCATTTTAAGCATATGAGATCTCGAGAATATTTTGCTTACTTAGCATTTTTCAATAATCATTTCAAAGCCCATTTTAAGATCATTTTAAGCAATTAAAGCATGTTATGAGGAATGATGTTGGAAGTGTAAGAATTTAAGATCATTCATCAATGTAAGAATATTCAACATTAAATTTTAAGTTATGGATATCAAATCATGCATTTTCATCCATCTATCATCCGAAGTGTAATGATGTATATATAACATCCATCCATATAAAGATGTGTAGATCAAAAGGTAATCAAGCATTCATTCACATAAAGTCAAAATATCATAAGAGTATCATCATCCAAAAAAGAGTAGCAAAAATACATGTGATAGCCAAAAATAAAATACATTTTGCTCTCTCTCATTCTTTCTTTTTCCCTAAGTTTTTCTTCTCATTCTGTATTTTGCTTGCTTTCTTCTTCCCCTTTTGTCATGATCAAAAAGAGGTTGAGCTGGAAGTAAACTCGGCAGCATCGCTGTCACCATCATCATCATGTGAGGAGGCGTCATAGGGAGGAATGCCTAAGGCATCCTCGATGCAAGTGAGGCAAGAGTTGACTTTTGCAAATTGTTTATCAACCCTCATTGTGAAAGACTTGACCATTTTCTTTAAAAAGAATTTTGTAGACGAATCAAGTGGAGGAGCAGGTGCAGTAGTAGTGGTAGGAGCAAGTGGAGGAGCTGATGGAGTAGTAGGAGAAGGAGCGTCAGCCTGTGCATAGGTTTTCTCTTCATCTTTTTCTTCTTCTCCCTCACTATCTTGCACAACCTAAGGGATAGGCCTATGAGTTTTGTGTTGCCATTCCCTATTTCTTAGAGAATATCCCATTTGCTTCAGAGTGGTAGTGGTGAGAAAGTCAGAGGCTTTTGGTGTAAGAAAAATAGATGGAGATGGTGAAAACCCAAAAGACTTAAAGAGAGGTGTGAGAAAAGCCCCATATGGAAGAGTATGTCGTTTGGCACTTTCTTTCGAAAGCATCCATTGACATATCAAAGATGGAAGGTCAAGGGGTTTTTTCATATAGATACACCAAAGGATAAAGAAATCAAGATATGAAATGTAACTACGAGATTCACTACGAGGCAAAATATTATAAGTGATGATGAGATGCAAAATTTTAGCCTCAAGTGTGAGCTGTGAATAGTTTGGTGTGAGGGCAAAATTGATAGCTCTTTCTTGCATGACCATGGGTAAAAAGGCTTGGGGTGTGAAATCTTGTTTCATGATCCAAGATGATGTGACTCGTGGACAAGTGAAATTGCCTCTACCTAGCCCAAAAAGGTTTGCAATATCCTTATCAGTAAACCGATAGGTTTTTCCAAAAAGATAGGTAGAAAGATGTGTATAGGGATCATTTAGATTCAGTTTGTCCTTCTTTACAAGATTTGCATAAAATAAATGTGTAATTTGAGGATAAACTCCTTTGGGTTGATAAAATAGGTATGGACTCCACCCAACCCTAGTTACGAGACGATAAAGGTTTGGAAAATAAGCATCCATAAAGCGCATGTCTAGGAATTTATCGAATATAGGTTCGTGGGACCGAATTTGGGTTTTGTTGATAGATTTTTGGCTCATCCCGTTGAGAACCATTGATCATTCTCTTCCAATGGTTCCTCGCGGGCAATAGATTTGCTTCTTGGTGGCATTTTGAGGATTTGATGGAGATAATGAGAGGAATGATGTGTAGAATGATTTAATGAAAGAGATTGGAATGATTTGGAAGGATGTATATGATTTTGGGAGCCCTTTTAGAGCATGAGAGAAGAGAAGCTGAGAGTTAAGAAATGAAACATGAGGCTTTTAAAACATTTTAGTCGACTAGGGTTTCAATTTATCGACGGATCAGTCGACTGAATGAGGTGGGTCAGTCGACTACATTCGCTCTAATGTGTTTTTGATTGATTTTATGATTTAGATCTCTTGTTGATTAAGTTCATACAATCTCTCGATTATGCATTACGCCTAATTCTCTTCTTATTACGATAAATCGATCCTCATTAAGTGGTTTAGTGAAAATATCATCCCATTAATCATGAGTGCAAACAAATTCTAGATGAATATCTCCCTTTTGTACATGATCACGAAGAAAGTTGTGTCTTATCTCAATGTGTTTCGTTCGTGAATGTAGAATTGAATTTTTAGAAATGTTTATTGCACTTGTATTATTGCATTTGATTGGAACAACATCATAATTCAATTTAAAATCTTGAAGTTGTTGTTTCATATATAGAATTCGTGCACAACAACTACTCGCAGCCACATAATCGATTTCGGCGGTAGATAAGACTACATAATTTTGTTTCTTGGAGAACCATGAAACAAGTGATTTTCCTAGAAAATGACAAGTTCCACTTGTGTTTTTGCGATCAATTTTGCAACTGGCAAAATCCGCATCTGAATAACTGATCATTTCAATGGAGGTGAACTTGAGATACCATAAGCCCATATCTATAGTGCCAACTAAGTATCTTAAGATTCTTTTTACTGCAGTTAGGTGTGATTCTTTAGAAAATGCTTGATATCGAGTACACATATATATACTGAACATTATATCAGGTCTACTTGCAGTTAAATATAATATGCTACCATTCATACCTCGGTAGAGCTTAGTGTCTACCGATTTTTCTTACTCATCTTTGTCAAGTTTGGTTAAGGGACTATTGGAGTTCTCAAAACCTTTTCATCTTCCGTATTGAAGCATTTGAGCAAATCCCGTACATACTTTGATTGGTTGACAAATGTCCCATTCTTTGCTTATTTGATTTGAATCCCAAGGAAGAATGTGAACTCGCCCATCATACTCATTTCGAGTTCTTTTTGTATGCACAAAAAAAAATCCTTACACAATTTTTCATTAGTAACACCGAAAATAATATCATCCACATATATTTACACGATAAGCATATCTTCATTGTTTATTTTGATAAATAATGTTGTATCAACCTTTCTTCTTGTAAATCCATTTTCTAACAAAAAGTTACTTAATCTTTCATACCAAGTTTTAGGAGCTTGCTTTAAACCATACAAAGCTTTTGTTAATCTAAACACATGATTTGGATAGTGATAATCTTCAAATCCTAGTGGTTGTTCAACATATACTTTCTCATTTATAAAGCCATTTAAAAAAGTATTTTTTACATCCATTTGAAAAAGTTTAAAGTTCCTATAGGATACATATGCAAGTAACATGCGAATGGCTTCTATCGTAGCAACTGGTGCATATATTTCATCAAAATCTATTCATTCTTCTTGATTATACCCTTGTGCAACTAGTCTAGTCTTGTTACGAACAATAATGTCGTTTTCATCCTTTTTATTTCTATATACCCATTGAGTTCCAATTATCGTATGATTTTTAGGTCTACAAACTAAACTCCAAACTTTATTTCTTTTTAATTGGTTTAATTCTTCTTGCATGGCTATTATCCAAGATTCACCATCTAGTACATCATCTATGTTTTTAGGTTCTTCTTGTGAAAGAAAAGCAAGATGATCACAAATATTTTTCAAGGAAGATCGAGTTGTTACCCCTCGTGAAGGTTCACCTATGATTTGATCCATAGAATGGCCTTTTACTGTCTTCCATTCCTTTAGTAGTTCTTCATGGTCATTTTGATCTTGATCTTGAGGCTCATGTACCTCGATACTTTTGCCTTTATCCTCCTTGATTTGCATTTCCTTCATTCCTTTGTTAATATCTAGATCATTATCATCTGGGATCTTGAAAGAGAAAGGGTTAGTCTCATCAAAAGTTATATGAATAAATTCAACTAATGTCATAGTTCTTTTGTTGTAAACTCTATAAACTTTACTATTTGTTGCATACCGAATAAAAATTCTTTCATCAAATTTTGACTCAAATTTTTCCAAATCGTCCTTGTCATTAAAATAAAACATTACATCCAAAAATATGAAAATAAGAAATGTTGAACATTCTACCATTCCATAGTTCGTAAGAAATTTTGTTTAAATGATGTTTTATAAAAACTCGGTTCATTACATAGCAAATAGTATTTACTGCCTCGACCCAAAAATTCGTAGGAATTTTATGTTCATTTAGCATGATTCGAACCATTTCTTGTAATGATCTATTTTTCTTTTCAACAACCCCATTTTGTTAAGAAGTTTGAGGAGTTAAAAATTTTTGAAAAATTCCATTTTGATCACAAAAACCATCAACATCTTTATTTTTAAATTCTCCTCCTCTATCATTATGAATGTGTAGAATAGAATAGCCCTTTTCATTTTGAATTTTCCTACAAAATTTAGCGAATACATGACATACTTCATCTTTTGACGCAAAAAATAATACCCAAGTATACCTTGAAAAATCATCAATTATAACAAAACTGTATACTTTTTCTCTAAGAATTTGGGATTTCATAGGACCAAATAAATCGAGATGAAGTAATTGTAGTAGCCTATTTGTAGAAATTTCTTATTTCTTTTTAAAACTTGTTTTGGCCTGCTTACCAAATTGGAAAGTATCACAAACTTTGTTTTTGATAAATTTAGTTTTAGGCAAGCTCTTAACCAAATCATTCTTGACTAGTTTGGATAGGAGATCCATGCTAGCATGACTTAGCCTCCTATGCCATAACTAACTCGTTTCATTTATGGCAGAAGAACATTTAACATTTTTGGAATTTAAATTTTCAAAATCAATAGTGTAAACATTTTCAAATCGTTTTGCAACAAATAAAACTTTGTGATTTTTTTTGTTTTCAACAACACAAGTGTCATGCAAAAATTGTACACTATAGCATTTATCACATAGTTGACTTATACTAAAAAGATTATATTTAAGACCATCAACAAGAAGTACATTATCAATGAATAGGAAAAAATCCTTACTAACCTTACCGACACCAATGATTTTACCTTTTCTGTTGTCTTCAAAAGTTATATAACCTCTATCCTTAGGTG
This sequence comes from Heliamphora ciliata, assembly GCA_032360265.1. NCBI lineage: Eukaryota > Viridiplantae > Streptophyta > Magnoliopsida > Ericales > Sarraceniaceae > Heliamphora > Heliamphora ciliata. Next base: position 10,102 of record JAUMHN010402189.1, read on the forward strand.
TTAAGTTTAAGAATTTGGATTTGTTGCCCGTCATATGTCTTGAGCATCCACTATCCAAGTACCATTTTTCTTTTGAATAGGAGGATCTCAAGCACACCTACAAGACAATTTAAGTGATTTTCTTTGGTACCCAAATCTTTTTAGATCCTACCGGATTAGTAACTTTAACTCTCTAAATTATTTTTGAGACACCATTATTTCTTTTTAATGGGCAATCAAATTTAATGTGTCTATTTTTCTTGCATTGAAAACAAGTTACATTTTCATAAATATTTTTTGAAGATGAGTTTGAAAAAATCTTGGATTTTTTTACAAAATAACTTTTAGACTTTTTGATATTCACATCTCCATTGTAACAAATGCCTTTTTTATTTAAAGACATTCTTTGTGCTCTTAAGAGCATTTCAAAATTTTCCTTTCCATTGGTAAATTTATAGATGATTATTGAGTAATCTTCTATTTTTCTTTTTAGTTCACAAGAAAACATTATTTTTCAATATTTTTACCTTTTAAGTTCTTGAGTTCTCTTCTTAAAATGAGTTTTTCTTTTTTCAAAAATTCAATTTGCAAACTATGTTCTTTAGATATGTCTTCTTTTTCATTTTTATCATTTGCATTTAAGGTTTTTAGTTCCTCTATTTCTTTAGAAAAGTTTTTATTTTCCTTTTTTAATTTTACATTTTTTTTTTCAATTTCAAAAGACTTTTATATAAATTGAATAATTCATTTTTAAGTTCAACATATGATAGCATAGAGTACGAGCTAGATTCATTGCATGATTCAAGTGAGTTAAAATGAGAATTTACCTTTTCGTCTATACTTGTCATTAAATAAAAGTTGGCCATTTCGTCATCACTTGAGCTATTGCTTGACTCGTTTGAATCCGAGTCATCCCATGTAGTTGCTTTCATGGCCTTCTTTTTCTTTTTTGAGTCCTTTCTGAGTAAAGGACGTTCTGGCTTGATATGTCTAGTTTTGTTGTAGTTATAGCAGGTGAGTGATTCTTTCTTGAAATCTTGTTTGCTTGAATCTTCTTTGTCAAATTTTGTGCCTCGGAATCTTCTTGAAAACTTTTTATCTCTTTTAAGAAATTTTTCGAATCTTCATGTGATAAGAGCCATGTCATCATTATCGATCTCTTCATTCTCTTTATCACTGGAACTCTCTTTTAAAGTTTTAAGAACAATGAATTTCTTGACTTTGTTTTGCTCGTTGACTCTTTCATTTATCTTAAATTTGTATGCCAACATAGATCTAATCAGCCCATCCAGAGTCATCACCTTTAGATTTCTTGCTTTGGAGATGGCTGTAACCTTAGCTTCCCATGGCAAGATTTTGAGTACTTTCCTTAAAATCTCATAAGATTAGTAAGTCTTTTTGAGTGCATTAAGAGAATTAATAATGTGAGTAAAGCGTGTGTACATGCTAGAGATAGTTTTATTATTATCCATCTTAAAACTTTCGTACTCACTAATTAGTCTATCAATTTTAAAATCTTTAACATCTTGAGTGCCTTCATAATTAATTTTCATCTTCTCCCATATTTCCTTAGCACTTTTACATGTCATTGTGCAATTATATTCGTTAGCATCTAGAGCACAGTATAAGGCATTCAAAACGCGTGTACATACTAGAGATAGTTTTATCATTATCCATCTTAAAACTTTCGTACTCACTAATTAGTCTATCAATTTTAGAATCTTTAGCATCTTGAGTGCCTTCATAATTAATTTTCATCTTCTCCCATATTTTCTTAGCACTTTTACATGTCATTGTGTGATTATATTCGTTAGTATCTAGAGCACAGTATAAGGCATTCATAGCACTAGAGTTTATTTAAAGTAACTTCATATTATTTTCAGCCATTTTTTTCTAGTTTAGGAACTTTTTTACCTTCTACAGTCTTAGTAAGAGTAAAATTACCTTAAACGATCACTCTCCAAACTCTCTAATTCATGGTTTGAATAAAAATCCTCGTTCTTTGTTTCCAAAAAGTGTAGTTAACACCACGGAAGATTAGAGGCCTTGTAGAGGATTGACTCTCTCCAAACGGGGATACATCGATGCTGGCCATAGATCTTTTTTCACAAAAACTTGTTAAGAATAATATGACCGGCTCTGATACTAATTGATACTATAGGTGCAATCTCAAGAGGGGGTGAATTGGATATTTAAAAACAATTCTTGTTTAAAGATTAAAACACAAGATTCAAATATAGATTTTAAATATGGATGACGTAAGTATAAACAACAATATAACAATAATGGAAATAAAGAGTATAGAGGGTTAGAAATACGATACCAAGATTTTTACAAGGTTCGGCGGACCGGCCTACGTCCTTGCCTCAAGCCAACCGCTATGAGGATTTTCACTAACACTCTTTCAATAAGCGGAGCAGCCTCTCTCCTTAGTCTAGGCGAAGTAGCCTCTCTTGAAAATGTTCTCTTCTCAAGTACAAACACTTCTTATAAAAAAAGTAGCCTCTCTTGAGAATATTCCCTTCTCAAGTAATCCAATCCTTATAGGCGGATCAACCTCTCTTGAGAAATATCTTTCTCAAGTACAACAAAATGAAATGAATTTGTACAAGAAGTTGCTCCGTCAGCGAGCAGATGAGTACAGTAGATCAGCACACTAATTCACTTCTCAAAGAATATATCAAATGAAGCTCTATGAGAATTCTAAGACTTTTCTCTCAAGATATGATTGAAAATCAAGAATTTGAAGCACAAGTAGAAAGACTATGAGAGAATAGATTTGAAAGCTTGAAGTGTATAAAATCAAAGTTCAAAGGCTCTATTTATAGGCCAAAAATCTGTACTAGCCATTGGGCTAAATAAGAAAATTTTAAACTAGCCTTTTTAGCCGAAATTCAAAATTTTGCCGACTCAGTCGACTGACTTGGAGTGTCTAGTCAACTGGATGTGCCAAGCCTGAATTCAGTCGACTGACCTTAGTGGTCCAGTCGACTAGATTGCTTTAAACCCAATTTTGGTTTGGCAGTCCAGTTCAGTCAACTGGAGGGCATGCCTTAGTCGACAGAACTTTAAAAGTTCAGTACTTCTTATTTTAAAAATCATTTTGAACACTTTTTTGTTTTGGAGAATGATTTTCATAAGGTTTTAGGATTCCTATGAGTTTCAAGAGATATAATCATGAGTTTTATGAATTTACATAGATTCTAACTTTGATACAAATGAAATTTAACACTTAGTCTTCAAACTTCAATTCTTCAGCTTTTGCATTACTCCAAAACCTTGTAGCCAATGTATTTGATTTGAATTTTGCTTCATGGCTTTCACTTTGTATCTTTGATTGTGCTAAATATATATTTCCTCTAAACAATCTCAATTTGCACAATTAGATACTTATGTTTATTATCATCAAAACGTCGTTGAAGTCTCGTTAGGCCAACATGTATTTGGGCCGCCATTGTTTCTCGATGAAAGTCCATAAACTTTGCGCATGTAGGTGCTTCGCTCCTTCGAGTTAATCCCCGTAAATAAAGTGGTTGTCCCATTGGGAGACGTGTGTTATTGTAACTTTGTATGAAACTTGTTATTACCTAGTAGGTTATTAGATGCCCCGAAACTAGGGTAATAAGCGAGAGTCTATAGTTGTTTTCTTTATCCTTAGTGCGACAGAGACAGTACATAAGAATCATTGTCGGCTGTGGGAACCGAGTGAAAAATAACATTTTGTTAATGTTTTTCTTAACTATTGGATGTTATTTGATTTATATAAAATGTGTGATTTTGAGAATCAAAAACCGTTTTGAGGCTTGTGAAGTCAAATTAATTCTATGCTACGTGATTGCATATCCTGTTTTACTTCATTATACTCTGTTCCTATTGGGTTTCGGCTCACGTTATGGGATTTTAAAAATCTTTTTCAGGTGACTGTGATCACGAGAGATGATCTAGTGGAGCCCAAGGAGGCGGAAGATTTTTTTTTAGTTTTTCTTTTGTTGGGAATTATGTATTGATGCTTATATAAATTTTTGGATTCAAACATGTTATGTAAGGCCCTAAGGCTATGGTTTCATATGTTGCTTGCATGTGAGATGTGAGCTTGTGTTGGGTTGGGAATTCTCGGTTTGAAAGGTTTTGTTATGGTATAGAAGGAGAAGTTTCTTTATCCAACTGATGTTTTGTCCCTATATTTTTGTATTTTTAAATCCATGTTCAGTGATTAAGTTTTGAGATGCGTGTTTTGTAGACTTGAGAAGATTTTTAGGTTTTTGACTGGAAAGTCTCTCGGGTGTCTCACCACTCGAGCGGGCCTCTAAGCGCTCGAGTGGACAGTCGCTGTGACTAAAAGTTGGATTTTGTTTTAAAATAGGATTTTGGTTGGAGAAGTATGGGGTTCCATTTTATTTTATTTTTTTATTCAAAATAGCATATTTTGTTAATTGCTTTATAAATAAAAATCTCTTTTTCGTTTCGATCTTTGACCCATTTGAGTTCAGGCGGTTTTGGTGGCTCGTGGTATTCCAAAATGGTTATTCCATGGGTTTTTCACGTAGCTTTGATTTTGGGGCGTGACAGGAGCATTGGACTGGAGTAAAAAAAAAAATAATCAAGTACCTGAAAATGACTAAGAATTATGTGTTGGTTTATGTGAGACCCGGACCCGTCTCTTTTTTAGGCTTATGTATATATGATGTGTTTTGCATATATATGTCTACGATATATGGTTTAATCGTTTTGATACATGTTTATGTGTAAATAAGTATGCGGGGTTGGTTCCCGGGGTTATTGGGTGTTGCTGAGCGATTTTCAAAATTTTCAAAAAAAAAAGATATTTTCGAGATATTTTGACTATAAATATCTTGTGTGAGATATTTTCATCAAAATATCTCCCCCTTCTCCCTCTCTAGCTTTAAGCTCACCAAACGCTATGCTTTCTCTCTAACTTCTCGGGGACCCGGGACTAGGTTTTTGATAAACCAACTACTGATCCGTAGTATCGGCATCATGGTTTACGCATTCATCCAGTCAGAATTTGATTCCGGCGAAGCTTGATTTTGCACGTGGATCGAGACGTCGAGTTTTGAACTCACAGAGGTAGGATCCTAGACTGTATAACTGTTAGAGGGTACTACATGTAATTCTACGTGTTTCCACCGTTTAAAAATGCATGAAATGTGATTTATGTTTAAACTGGATTTTTGGTTTAAAAACTATTTTTCGGCGTTCGGTTGGATGAAATCGAAAGAGGAATGTTCCTTTCGAGGTTTTATGATAGTTCTAAGCTAGGGAATGCTTGTGGACATCAAAAACAGGAATTTGGAGGTTTGATTTGAGATTTGAAAACCAAAATCGTAGCTCAAAAACTTGATCTGGGCAGATTCAGTCGACTAGAGGGTGAGTCCAGTCGACTGGATCATCATGTGGGAGGTTCAGTCGACTAGACCTAGGAGGTCAGTCGACTGAAAAGGCTTCTGTTTTGGCCTTCTTCTTCCAGTGTGTTTTTCAGTCGACCGAAGGGTGAGTCTAGTCGACTGAACCTGGTTGTTTTGGAAAATGAGGTGTTTTAGTTCAAGCTTTCCTCGTGTGATGTTTATCCGAGGTGTTTTATGAAATTCTT
>JAUMHN010402209.1:0-15690 GCA_032360265.1 Heliamphora ciliata
ACTATGCATTCATTCATCACAAATATAAATATGAAACCACGAATGTAAAAACATCTCAAATGTTTCTCATTAATATGTCAGGGATCAAGAATGAAAAAACTAAAAAATAAAACTTTTCAGTATACATTCTTAAGACACTGGTGCCGCTTGGAAATTGATTTCCAAAAACACAAAACCGCCACAGTTGGGAAACTTGGAAAATTGGCGCCAGAATATGCTTGGGAGTTGGTTTGCCGCAAGAATGCTCCTCTTTTTTTTTTTTTTTATTTAAACAGAAAAAATTCTGGAGAGAAAAAAAATTGCAAAGCAATAAAAAAAACTTTTCCGCGGCTAAAACCACCGGAACCACAGCCGGTTGCCGCCGCCAACCACAACCGTTTCTTCCATGCCTGTTCTTTTTTTTTTCTTTCCAATAGACTAGAAAAAAACTTAAAGAACATAAAATTATTTTATATCAAAACCTATGTCCTATAGGCTCACATTCGATCTAAAAATTAATTAATCAAACACGGTCAACCCCCGTGGTTAAAAAATTAATTAAATCATCATCCATTCAAACCATTCAATCAAACATGAAAAAAAAAAAAAGATGATCATAAAACCGAGATTAGAACGCTTGCAAAACAAATTTAGCACAGTTCTAAATCTACCCGGTCCCGACAAGCCGAAAATAAAAAACAAAACTGCTCTGATACCAATTTATTGGAGGCAATACTACCATGATCATTGTTTTTGTAAAACGATTTTTAGTAAAAAATTAACTGGACGGGTAAACGTCGAAACGGGCTCCAGATAAAACTTTTGACGAAGAACGATTAAAATGAAATCCGTGCAACCAAAATTAATTTAGAAGAATACCTCTTGTAGATCTAATCTTCAACTATGACTTGATTCCAAGTTGAAGCTCCGGTCAGATCTTCTACTGTATTCCTTTACGCGATTCTCGAACGTAGCGTGGGTTACGATCCTCCGAGAACTTGTACCGGCAGAACTCCGATATATTTAAGTCTTGAGAGACAAAAATAATATTCCCGATAACCTTCTTCCATTGAGCTCCTGTTATTAAATGCTTACCATTTCTCTCTACGTTAATATTCCCGATACCCACCAATTAAATTTAATTACTGACAATTTAATTTAATCGGCATCTTCATATTCCTTAAACCCTTCCGCTTAACTTATTTGACCGCCGGATAATTAAATCCACCAGTAGGGTTTGGCCCGGTCAAAACTTATAAGAATCCTTAAGGGGGTATCGTCAATCCCGATCTTTCGGGACGTGGATTTCGTCAATAATTAATATTTTTCAAAAAAATAATATCGCTATCCAACTCACCAGGAATATAGACCCATATAAAATCGCACTCTTTAATGAATCAAAATAACGAATATTAAATATTTGTAAATCAATAATTATTTCAAGATTAAGAGGATAAGCACTATTCATAATAATCTTGGGGTGTGAATTAATTTATATGGTCAGTAGTCAGTACTAAATTAATTACCTCAAATATTTCGTTCAATACACACAAAGTATACTGGCACAGAGAGTCGGAATAATAGACGACGCTATTATCTGTTTCCTGTAACTAAGATGGGCTTACTAAAACTCTGTGCCATAGTCGTACCGATGGTATGTTCATTTTCATCTAAACAATGAACATAAAACTTATATTCTGCAAGAACCTAAAATTTGATCTTCTGTGTGTAAGCCGTTCTCTACACACCAGATTAAATACTATACAGAATATCGGACATCCATGCATAACAAATAAATTATATACGTACATTGCTCATAAAGATTCTCATAAAATGGAAAACTAATTTTATTAAAAATAAAATTAGATACTAAAAACATGATTTTCAGTAAACCAACCCTAACACACGGTTCTTTGAGGGCCAAGTGTCGAGGAGTACAGGGCGTACGTCGGGTACTGGGAGTACACTGAGGTTGGGTTCTGGTTTCTTCTTGACCTTTTTTTTTTCTAAATGGTGATTGAGTTCCTTTGTAGACAGTTGTTTGATGCGAGTTGTTTCATCTCGGTTGGATGGAGATGCCCGATTTTTGATTGATTCAGATTTAGTTGTGTTTTGAGAAAATCTCTATGGACTTTGTGCCCGTGTTGAGGTCCTTTGGGTTGTGCCTCGGAGACTTGTATCATCGTGATCGAACGATTTTAAGATTGATTCTTCGTGGCTTCAACGTGTGGTTCATGGCTACGTGCTTTCTTAGATGTTGAGTATCTGTGTGTATGACCTAGGATCTGATTGCTCCAGCAGTTGAGGACCGTAAAGAATCGCATGATGGGGTTAGTTTGACCCTACGGTGGAAGACCGTAAATGAGTACGTATGAGTAGTAAACATAGTAGGTCGTGGTAACCTAGTTTGAGTATGGCTCGTTTTGTATGATGGTTGAACCATTTGGATTGTGTTCCCTGTGAGGTCAGGTTGGTGGACCAAGAATGCTTGTGCTTGTTCTTGTTGACCAGAGAGTTGGTGTTGATCTATAGAGTTCTTTTTGCAGTGATCAGTAGGAAATCGTTAACCGTTGTGTACGGCTTGTTCTGGATTGTGTGGGTATGATACTTCTTGCTCTTTGTAGAGTTGAATTTTGTTGGAACCGTGCGGCTGTGATATTCACATGGTAGGTTCCTGGTAAACTTTTGGTGATTCTTGATTTAGGTTCTATTTGAGACTTAGAACTGTTCAGAGTTCTTAGAGTTGAGGAGTGATCAGCGGCGGTGGTAAGTCTGGCTTTTTTTTGGCACGTGTGACCTGGTCGGATCGACATGAGTGTTTGATTTGGAATGGAAGGGCTGTGATGCATTCTGTATATGAGAAAATTGCTAAGTGTAAGAGGCAAGTCTTGGGTTCGAATATTCTACTATTGTGGACTCAAGAAATTGATGTATGTGTTATGAGTTGGAGTTTATGTCTGATGACAGTCGTTATGTTTGCTTTGACGGACGACGGTGATCATGTTTGATGTGGGGTTGATCTGTAGTCTTGGTATTAGTGATCTGATGGCAAGACTTTGAGTTGTACAGTAATGTGTGGTGACGTGCCGTTGCACGGGAGATATGGTTGGGTTTGTATAGGCTGTCGAATACCTATAATATGTTCTGTCTGCGTAATGTGTCTGGTCGAGTGGCTCGTTGGGGTCAGGTGGTTTGTGGCTGTGATGTCGGATTAGTTTTCGATTATGTGGAACCTTGTCTGGGACAATGGTGTATCGCCTAGTGCTTCTCTAAGGTAAAAATTGTAGTTTGTGATGGAAGATCGAATAGAGGATGAAGGTTTAGAAGAAGTGTGTTCTTTGGTATTCTAAGTGAGTTAAGTAATCTTCTCTCTAGAGTTGGATGTTTGTGTTGTTGCTCATGGATGGGTGTCGTGTTACCCTCAATGACGGCGTTGCTCGCATCAGTAGGGTAACAAGGTGGTATCGAAGTCAGTGGTCGTCTGGTGATCGTTAAAACTCGAGTAGTGTTTGTACGTGCAGTATGTGACTTCTTGTGATCGATGTCGGAGTTCGACATCGTGTGTTTGAACTTTTAGAGATAGTCCATGGTGTGCATGGTGAGATGCGATTGAGTTTGTTTGTGGCAGTAAGAACAAAGGGGTGGTAGTCTCTATGTTTAGGCATAGAGAGTGTTTAAAATTGAGTACCATGGTGGATTGGTCTCTTTCTTTGCATTTTCGGCAAGTGGTATGTTTTGAGGTTTGGCAATGTGGGTTAGATCTTGATTTGACGTTTCATGGATGTTTCATAGATAGCAGTGGTGTCAGCGGGACTTGCACGTGTGGGCAGTCAGTATGGAGGTTGATTTTTCACATAGTATTTACCTTGTGTGACGACGTTTGTACTATTGGTATCAATTTTGTGATGACGATTTTGGGGTTTCAGTTGCTGGAGCATTTTTGCTGTTGTACACTGTTGCTGGGTTCGCATCAGAGATTGTTGATGAGGACTGGGGTTTGGCTTGAGATTCAGTATTGAATTTCGGGGACGAAACTCCTTTAAGAGGGGGAGAGTTGTGAGACCCCAGCCTACTTCATTTTTGTAATGATTTAAGTGTTGTAGGAGTTAGAGTTAACTTTTGACCTAGGTGAAGTTTCAAGTGAGTACTTCGGGCTTGGATACGCACGAAAGATATGTTTGGGGGAGAAAACGAGGTTCTAAGAGATGTTGGACGAAGATATGCGAGAAGTGTTGGGTCCTGTTGTCGGGTTTTCACCCAACGACGGCCGCTCGAGCGGTGGCCTGTCTGCTTAAGCGGGCCTGTGGCAGAGAGTTAGGTCGGTGGAGACCGTTCGAGCGGGGAACGAGCGGGTCAAGATAGTTTGTTATGTCGATAGGGGCTGCTCGGGCAGTGCCCTGAGCGCTCGAGTGGAGACAGCCTAGCGCGAGATTCTATAAATATCAGACCCTTTGAGATATTTTGAGATATTTCATTTTTCAGATCTGGTTTCTCTCTCATGAGACCTCTGCCTTCTGTCTAGATTTTGATGGACCCGGGGTTTGGTTTTCAGCGTCAAACAGCGGATCCTTGCTATTAGTGCCGGGGTCTTCGCTTCTATCCAGACATAATCCTGTTTTGTCAAGGTTCAGTTTTCGAGACGTCGAGATTTTGACTCAACGAGGTAGGATCCTAGAGTATGTTGTCTTTAAAGGGTGTTACGTGCAATTTTATGCTTTTCTACCGGTTAAAAATGCTTACATATCATATTGTATATTTTAAACCATGTTTACGAGGGTAAAAAGCATGTTTTAAACTTTTCTTGGTATATTACAGGTGGTGAGGTGTTATTGGTTTAATGAGAGAAACCTTTTTGGGTTGGACTCGCGGTATTATGGGTTTAGTGAGAGGAACCTTATCGGGTTGGACTCACGCGTGTGTATTTGGATTTTGAAGTGATAATCAAAAAAGGACCATGTTGAGATCTACGGATCGAATGAATTTGGGCACGAGTTGCTCCACGGTGAAAGATCAAAAAACTGCGCAGAATGAGTTTCTTTGCTCGCCTGCTAGTGAACCGGAAAAGGAAGCAGGTCGTGTCAGAAGTTTAGGGCGTTCAGTTACTTCACGGGCCTCGTGTGGCCGGGAGGTAGTAACGTGACAGGGTCTATATGTTGGAGGCAAGACTGCCAAGATCATTGTTTTTGCAAACGATTTTTGAAAAAAATTAACTGGACGGCCAAATGCCAAAACGGGCTCTAGATAAAAATTTTGACGTCGAACGATCAAAAATAAAACCCGTGCAACCAAAGTTAATTTAGAAGAATACCATTTGTCGATTGATTCTGCAACTACGATTTGATTTCAAGATGAAGTTCCTGTGAGATCTTCAACCGTATTCCCTTACACGATCCTTGAACGTAGTGTGGGCTACAGACTATTGAGAACTCGTACCGATAGAACTCAGATATATTTAGTCTTGAAAGACTAGTTATGATATATCAATATAAAACTGGTTCAGTCTACCCGCATATATATAGGGCTACAGTAAGGATCTGAAGAGTAATTATGAGTAAGACTTTCGGTAGAACACAGACACCTACCAGCAGTTTCTGCAATTATGGAAAGATGTAGCGATTTTTGTAATTTTAATAAAACACTGAATCACAGTTCACACCACTAAAGAACTGTAATTGCATTCTGACCCATTATCTCAAGACCTTCTTGCATTGAGCTCCTGTTACTAAATGTTTACCATTTCTCATCACGTTAAGATTTTCGATAACCGCCAATTATATTTAATTACTGACAATTTAATTTAATCGGCATCTTAATATTCTTTAAGCCCTTCCACTTAACTTATTTGACCACCGAATAATTAAATCCACCTGTAGGGTTTGACCCGATCAAAACGTATATACTTCCTTAAGGGGTATCGTTAATTCTAATTTTTTGGGACGTGAATTCCGTCAATAATTAATATTTGCCATATAAATAATACTGCTATCCAACTCTCAAAAAATAGAGATCCATATAAGATCGCACCCTCTAATAAATCAAAACAACGAATATTTAAATATACGTAAATTAATAATTATTTCAAGATAATAACCTTAGGGTGTGAATTAATTTATATAGTCAGTATAAAATTAATTGCCCAAAATGTCCCGTTTAATACACACAAAGTGTACTGACACAGAGAGTCGGAACAATAGACAACGCTATTATCTGGTTCCCGTAACCAAGACAGGCCTACTAAAACTTTGTACCACAGTCGTACCAATGGTATATCAATTTCTATCTAAACTGTGAACATAAACGTATATTTTGCAAAAACCTAAAATCTGATTTTCTGTGTGTAAACCGTACTCTACACACCAGATTAAATACTATACAGAATATTGGACATCAATGCATAACAAAGAAATGATATGCGTACATTACTCATAAATATTCTCATAAAATTAAAAATTAATTTTATTAAAAAAAATTAAATACTAAAAATATGGTTTCCTGTATACCAGCCCTAACATTATATGCCCGTTTGGTATCGGGGCCTATGTTTTAAAATCACGAGTTGGTAGAATCACATGGATGTGACGATAATAAGTGTGTGTGCGCGTTGGTAAATTTGGGGTTTTCTGAAGTAAAACCTTTTTAGAGTTAACTTTATGCTATGTGATTGCATATCCCGATTGCATATCCCGCTTTACTGCATCAGTCTGTTTCTATTAGGCTTCTTTTCACGGTGTGGGATTTTGTTATAAAACCTTTTTTCAGGTGAACGTGATTCTGTAGGTTGACCTTGAGGTGCCCAGAGATGGCTGATGATAAGATTGATGCTTTGTCTTTGTTAGGTAGTTTATACTTTTTGTATATATTTCATGTTTGGAGGTAACATGTTGTAAAGCATATTGATTTCTTATGGCCGTGGGCCGATGTATGCATGATTTATTGCTTTCGAGGGAACCATGGTTTCGTTGTTATTTTTCGTAGTTTCTTACTACGTTTTTTGCTGCTTGGTTCAACGGCTTACAAAAAGGGGTTTTCAAATGGTTTATGTTTCATTCAAACTTTAGTGCTTCGAGGAAGATTTTGGAACGGTCTAAGCTTCTTTTAAAAAGAAAAGATTTTTTTATTCACAACATGCATTTTGTTTTTAAAGGCTTCGCTTGTGGGGCCGTAATCGTAATCTCTTGGGCTACTCTTTTAAATCAAATAAACCATCGGTAGTATGTTTTTACAAAAGTTTTAGCCTCATTTTGGCCTTATGGCTTTCATCCATTTGTGTTGGGGCGATTTTGGTGGTTGTTAGTAGGTTTTCGCGTGACCTGGAGTTTGGGGCGTAACAACTTCATATCAGAGTTCTGGGTTTGAATACCTATGAGCTGTGGGAAGAGGGTACGTCACCTTGTGAGGAAAGATATGTATGTGCTTGATTACTTGTTTTTGGAACATAAGCATGATAGCTTTGTGTGTATATATAAGTAAGGAGGTTGGACTGTAGGATTGATTAGTCTTGCCTTCAGGCATTTGGATTAACGAACTTGGGGGTCAAGTTAGAAACGCGTTTAGTTGACGTGATTTCTAGCATGGAATCTAAGTAGGTTATCCAAAGTGACGCGTCATTCTTGATGGTTCTCCTTGGTATGTATGCTATGTCTGCATAATCGTTTATGCTATGTGTTAGCATGATAATGTGATATGTGTTAGAAATATCTTAATAGATCGACCTTAGGTTGTCGTTTCTATTATTTTTCTATATGACCTGCACACCCTTTGAGACGATGAAACCGTGGTTTGGAGTCTGGGATGTGTGACTTGGTTACAGTTGGTTACTGAGAGGCAAGGTTATGGGTTGAGTATCGACTGCATGGTGCATCGTGGAACTCGTCGGTGAGTTGGGTTAACCGTGTGAGACTGGCCTCGATTTGTGAACTGTTGAGTGTTGGAATGTGTAAGGGTTCAGGTTGCGATTCTAACCTGCGACGAGTAGCAGTTCTGTGGGATTCCTACGAGAATGCAGGTTTGTGGTCTGGTCGTTACCCTAGTGATCAGGAGTTCGTGTTTGGGAACCGTGCTGGGTACACGTGGTTGGCTTGGTGTTGTGACGGTGCATCCTGAGTATCATATGTCCAGAGGTTGTTTATGTTTGATCCTTAGGTTCAGAGGTGGGTATGTTGTTTGCCCATGGGAACGATGTGTGGAGTAATAAGGTTCAGCAATGTACCATGTGGTTTGGCTAGCCTGGGGCAATAGTTGAGAAATCGTGGGTTACGATGCCTGTGATCGATGTGTGCTTTGAGTGCGAAAGTGCAGAAGGTCTCTGGATGGTTAAGGGAGTTCTTGGAAACTCTGGATGAAAGGTCTCAGGATTGGGTTTCCTTTGTGTGGTACCGTGCGCTTTCTATGTGAGTTACTTGGATAGTGGGCTCGAGGCCGTGACGTGGCTGTGGTTTGCCTAGCAGGAGTTAGGTGAGTAAGCTTAACCTGGTGGAGTGAGATTTTGGCGCGATGGGAATGTTGACGTATGCCTCTGTGCACGATTGGTGACGAGCTCGTAGTCCTTTGGGATGTGTTGTACAAGGTATGCAGATTGATGATGCTCACGTGTGTGAATGAGGTTTGAGAGGTGAGAGCTTGGTGTAGCGGATTATCTGAGTATCCTGATCGGGGTGGACGGCAGCAGTTTGACTGTGGTCGATGCGGCTTCAAGGTAAGGTTTACAGGGTTCTTTAAGGGCCAAGTGTTGAGGAGTACAGGGAGTATGCTGGGTACTGGGAGTACACTGAGATTGGGTCATGGTTTCTTCTGGACCCTTTACTTTTCTCTAGATGGAGAGAGAGTTCGTTTGTAGATGGTTGTCTGATGCGAGTTGTTTCATCTCGGTTGGATGGAGATGCCGAGTTTTTGATTAATTCAGATTTGGTTGTGTTCTGAGACAAATCTCTGTGGACATTGTGCCCATGTTGAGGTCCTTTAGGTTGTGCCTCGGAGACTTGTATCGTCGTGATCGAATGAATGTAAGATTGATTCTTCGTGGCTTCAACGTGTGGTTCTTGGCTACATGCTTTCTTAGATGTTGAGTATCCGTGTGTATGACCTGGGATCCGATTGCTCCCGCGGTTGAGGACCTTAAAGAATCGCATGATAGGGTTAATATGACCCTGCGATGGAAGACCGCAAAAGAATACGTATGAGTTAGTAAACATAGTAGGTTGTGGTAACCTAGTTTGAGTATGGCTCGTTTTGTATGATGGTTGAACCATTTGGATTGTGTTCCCTGTGAGGTCAGGTTGGTGGACCAAGAATGCTTGTGCTTGTTCTTGTTGACAAGAGGGTTGGTGTTGATCTGTAGAGTTCTTTTTGCAGTGATCAGCAGGGAATCGTTAACCGTTGTGTACGGCTTGTTCTGGATTGCGCGGGTATGGTACTTCTAGCACTTGGCAGTGTGGAATTTTGTCGAAACCGTGCGGCTGTGATACTCACATGGTGGGTTCCTGGTAGACTTTTGGTGAGTCTGGATTTAGGTTCTGTTTGAGACTTGAAACTGTTTAGTGTTCTTAGAGTCGAGGAGTGATCAGCGGCGGTGGTAAGTCTGGCTTTTTCGTAGCTCGTGTGACCTGCTCGGACCGACGTGAGTGTTTGATTTGGAACGGAAGGGCTGTGATGTGTTCTATATATGAGGAAATTGCTAAGTGTAAGAGGCAAGTCTTGGGTTCGAAATGAGATTGTGATTTGAGAATGAAAATTGAGAAATTAAATTGGGAGGAGGAACCAAGTATTGGGTTGGACTTTTGAAAGATCGAAAACATGCGCAAGCTGGGGACCATGTGCCCATGGGTTAACCCCCGAAACGTGGATGTGATGATTGTCGTTGTGAGTTATAGAACGAATTATTACCTAATTGCTTCGCGTAGCTTGTTGGGAGAATAGTACGGGGTTTCTATAAGTAGCACCCAATGTTGGTTCAGTATTTGAGAAAGGATTTTTAAGAGAAAACTAATTAAAGAAATGTTAATGTTTTCGAAACAAATGAAAAGTGATGAACCAAAGTTTTTTTGAAAGGTTGAGGTGTGTGTATGTACGTGATTTCAATGAATTGAGAAAGTAATTTATTGATTGTATGATAGCATCTCATCACATCTCACAAGTCATGCATAGCATTTGAGTTAGTTTTTAGCCTAAGAGTTTCGGCCTACGTTTGTGCATCAAGCGTTTTACATGTCCGGAAGACCAAGAGAGATAGCGAAGGAAATTGTACATTTTGAGCGAAGCAAGGAAGAACTCATTGCATTTTGTTTTAAGTTTTGTATATCATGTGAACTTGGGGAATGTAAAGATATTGAAGCTAAACATGAGTTGTATTTATTTTGTGTAGGATCATGTATATGAACTCTTAAAATTTTGTCTTTTAAAAAATCTTTTGAATCAACGAAATGTTTATGAGACAAATGATATTTTGATGAGATGTGAATGAGGATTGCAAGATTGAATGTTTGAATTTACCTTGGGTTTGAGGTTTAAAAGTAGTGTTGAAACTAGTTTGAGAATGCCCTCATTGGGTTCCATGTTATGGGTTTATAAGGACGAATGAGTGCCAAAACAAGGCATTTGCTGGTATGCCCTCGAGATGGTGGGCGCTCGAGCAATGGGAGGGCCCGCTCGAGCAGTCCCATAACAGAAACTTGATTTCTATATTGAGTTTCTTTACCTAAAGTTTGGTTTTATAACCTCTTTAAACTAATCTAATGATCAGAAAACCATGATTCTAAGAACTTAACCCCTTTAATCAAGCTAAGACTTCTCTTATATTTCTTGAAACTAAAATGTGGAACGCAAATCAATGATTTTAAAAAGGATTTTCAATTTATTTGCTTTTAATATCAGATTATTGGTTGTTGGTTCATGGGCCCTGGGGTCGGGGCATGACAGAATGGTATCAAAACTCTAAGTTCGAATACCTATGAGTCATGGGTATTGATACATGTTGAATGTGACCTGTTGGATTGATACAAACACCACTACATGGCATGAACTACATGCTTGCATGGGTATGCGGGTGAATTATTTGCGTGTGCTATGTGTTTATATGGCATGGAGGGTTGGGTCTTGGGGTGATATGGCATGTCATTAGGCGTCCGTTTAACTATTTTGGGGTTCGAAATAGAAAAGCGTTTGACTGACGTTCTTTCTATGAGAAATCTAAATTAGTTACCCGGATTGCTATGTCAACCCTATGGCTTTCCCTCGGTATGCGATTATGTGTCGGTATGATTAGGTTTGAGCATGGTTAAATACGTCTGTATTATGAGTGAGTTTACTTTTGGAGGAAGATGATAGATATTTATGAACTATGTAATGACGATTCTTATTTTCTTCATATAGTGATGCCACCTAGACAAGGTAGGGGTAGAGGTTGCGATCGCGGCCGAGGGCTCGTTGAAGCATTGGTTCCTGAAGAATGGGATGCTAATGCCACATAGGAACAAGCTGGTGGTGTAGATGTCTGGTGGTGTAGATGTCACACAAGAGATACTGACCACGTTGAGGGCCATAGTTGAGACCAACCGGGGAGGAGCGAGAAATCCCAAACCAATGGCTACCTCAATGATGAGAGAATTTCAGCAGTTGAATCCTCCTACTTATGTAGGAGAGCCTGATCCAGAGATGGCAACAGAGTGGTTGGAGGTTATAACAAGAATTTTAGATACTTTATAGAAAATGGAGGATGATCTTAGGGTTAGTTTTACAACTTTTTAACTTTGGGGAGATGCAAACGAATGGTGGAAGTTCCGCAAGGACAATGGTAGATGGTACGTGGGCGTTGTTCATCACGATGTTCTTACAAAAGTACTTTCCTGAGTCTATCCGAGACACATATATGGAAGAGTTTTTATCGCTGATACAGGAAATTATGTCTGTTATTCAATATGAAGCGAAGTTTACTAGTTTATCAAAATTTTCACAAGAGATGGTGTTGACCAAAGAATTGAGGGTAAAAAGGTTTGAGAGGAGATTGCGACCTGTTATTCAGGAGAAGGTGGCGGCACTACGAATTTGTGTCTTTTCAAAGCTGGTTGAGGCAGCAATGACAGTAGAGAATACGTTGGTTGACAATCAGAGAATTAGGGAAAGTAAATCACAATTAGTAGCTATGACTACACAATCTAAGGGACAACCATTAAAGAGACGGAGACCAGGGCAGGGTGATACGAGTTCATTACCACAGGGATCTTATCAGACCTAGCGCTATACTCCCACACCATTGGTGGTTTCTACGGCTTGTCCTGAGCGTAGAGTGTTTACGTGTTTTACATGTGGGCAGTCGGGGCAAAGAACTAGGCATTGCCCACAGAAAGGGCAGGCGTAAGGATGGATGTAGGGATGACAGCAGGGCCAGTCCCTAGACTAGTTTCAGGAGAAAGGATCACTCAGATGTTTCCAATGTGGTCAGGAAGGACATCTTGGGCATGAATGCCAACAAAGAGATACTATCCAAGGCGCATCTAGTACTTGACCCGTTTAGCGGCAGATATACAGTTAGCCACCGCAACAGGCAGAGGCATCGCTATCTCGAGCTCCTAGGGAGGCGACATCCGCACACTCGGTATGCCGGCGAGCAGGTAGAGATATGGGACAGACTTCTGGAGTCTAGAGACAGGTTTACGTGATAGCAAAGACTGGTACTTCGTCGACTCCGGCTGTATTCGAGACTACTATTAGTGCACCAGTGATCAGAGGTACTCAACTAGTTTTCAGTTCGTGGGCTCATGTATTATTTGACACTGGCGTATCACACTCCTTTATATCATTTTTTTTTGCATTTGTTTTAGGCCTACCAATTGAAGTCTTGAAAACTGTCTTAAATGTTGAAACACCTATTGGGGAAAGTGCGATATTGAAGCATATTTGTAGGTAGTGTGAAATAGAGATAGCTGACCGCCGTCTTGTTTTAGATCTTATTGTGCTGGATATGTCAGAAATTGATGTCATCCTTGGGATAGATTGGTTGATGACTTTTCACGCATTCATCGATTGCGATCGACAAAGGATCTTTTTGTGTACTCCCAATAGAGACACTTTCTTCTAAGTGGGTAATAGAGATGATAACTCGGTACCTCGACCACGTGACATGAGAGGTTTGGCGAGTGTACATTTGCTTCTTTCTACTCTTCTAACACGGGATGACTCTTCAATTCGAGAAGAATTTCCTCCAATAGTGAGCGAGTTTCTAGATGTATTTCCTGAAAAATTGTTCAAGCTACCGCCTCACAGAGACATAGAATTTTCTATTGAACATGTACCGGGAACTGCCTCAATATTTATGCCATCGTATCATTTCGTTCAGGCAGAGTTGCAGGAGTTGAAGATCCAATTGCAGGAATTGCTAGATAAGGGCTTTATCCGCGCTTGTGTCTCACCTTGGAGAGCTCCGGCTTTATTTACTAAAAAGAAAGATGGTTCATGTCACGCCCCAAACTCCGGGTCACATAAAATACCCACAAGTAACAAAATATAACGCCCAACCCGAGAATACACTCTTAATATAAAACATATATGCATTCAATATAACTGTCAAAAGGCTTACATTACACGGTTCCAATACCGAAAAAACATATAAACATACATGATAAAAAAAGAACAAAATGGAAGACAACAGATCTTCTGCGTCTCCAGCAACTCCAGATCAACCTACGTGATCGGTACCTAAAAAATATTTCAAATCTCACACCGTGAGCCAAAGCTCAGCAGAAACTAGACATGCATGCAATATAAGCTAAATATGCTAGGTAAATGAGGTGCAATTTTTGACTCTCTTTCAAGCTATTAAAACGATTTTCACAAGCAACGGGAAAGCGAGGATAAGAACCATTTTCGACTCACAAGAGCCTTGAAAACGATTTTTATAGTACTACTCACACAGGTCGTAAACACAGTTTTAAAATTGGTTTATCTGTCCTGATATGCATTTCATGCAATCCATGTACCTTCTCGGACTTCCACCGAGGGACCGCAGCCCCCGTCTGATGCATTTTCTCGGCCTCTCGCCGAAAGACCTCAGCCTCAACAAACGCACCTTCTTGGCCTCTCGCCGAAGGACCACGGCCCCAACAAATACACCTTCTCAGGTCCTCTCTGAAGGACCTCAGCCCCAACGGACGCCTTGTTCACCAGGGTTAACATTCACAGAATTATATGTTCATCTATCTCATCACATACACATATGCATAACTAAACCAGGGTTTAATCAGTAATTCCTCGTAGCAACATTACGTTCCACATAACCACGTTACACATAACGACATCAAGCTATGTAATATATCTACACAATTCGTACATAAATAAACTAGAGTTATAAATGCATATAGCTATGTATAATTTCACATCATGACGCCACTCACTACATAACCCGACATCCACTCACCTGAACAACAAACCACCCACAAAAGCCAAGCCTAACTTGAAGGCAAATACCAAACCCATAAAACTCCAGTTTCACAAACCAACGCATTTTCCCAAAAAGAACCACGGGGCCAAACACACCCCGTACCAACCGAAGAACAAACACCACGCACCTAATCGTGCACCACACCCACATCTAACCATGCACATCAACCCCGAGGACGGCATCTAAATAAACACCCGAGGCCACGACACAACTCCCGAAGCCACATTACAACAAACTAAACCCCAAAAAGAATCCAATAGTATTTTAGTCAACTAATCCCATATATCAATACACTGAATACCATTGAAAACCAAAAACCTAACCACCAAACAACAAACAACCAGCCCAGAACCTCAGTCGACTGGACCCTAACCACCAGTCGACTGAAAACACACTAGAAAAGTCAAAAACCCAAACAGAAGCAACCTAGTCGACTGACCTCTCAGGTTCAGTCAACTGAACCCACAAACCCAGGATCCAGTCAACTGACCCCAAGATCCAGTCGACAGACCCCACGCGAAAACAGTTCCTGAACCACTGTTTCAACCCTCATAACCTCGAATCAACGCCTCCAAACTCCCATCCAACACTCTCAGACATGCCCACACCCAAGCCTTGTTGGAGGTAATACTGCCAAGATCATTATTTTTGTAAACGATTTTCAGTAAAAAAAATTAACTGGACGAAAAAACGCTGAAACGGGCTCCAGATAAAATTTTTGACGAAGAACGATCAAAATAAAACCCGTGCAACCAAAGTTAATTTTGATGAATACCTCTTGTCGTTCTAACCTTTAACCATGACTTGATTCCAAGTTGAAACTCCCGTCAGATCTTCTACTGTATTCCATTACGCGATCCTCAACGTAGTGTGGGCTACGAACGTCCGAGAACTCGTACCGGCAGAACCCCGATATATTTAAGTCTTAAGAGACAAAAATAATATCATAATAATAATGATATAAAAATCATCAAAATTGGTTCAGCCTACCCGCATATATATAGGACCACAACAGGGACCTGGGGAGTAATTATGAGTTAGACTTTCAGTGGAACACAGACACCTACTAGAGGTTTCTACATTTATGGAAAGACATGCAGCGGTTTCTGCAATTTCTATAAAATACTGAATTACAGTTCATACCACTAAAGACCTATAATTGCACTCTGACCCATAATTTCAAGACCTTCTAGCATTGAACTGCTGTTATTAAATGCTTACCATTTCTCCCCACGTTAAGATTCTCGATACCCGCCAATTAAATTTAATTACTGACAATT
>JAUMHN010402220.1:0-15689 GCA_032360265.1 Heliamphora ciliata
CCCCCCCCCCCCCCCCCCCCCCCCCCCCCCCCCCCCCCCCCCCCCCCCCCCCCCCCCCCCCCCCCCCCCCCCGGGAGAAGAATAGAAAAAGGGTCGAACGGGATCTTGACCCAGGAAATGGACGGAAAACAACAACAGCGGGAAAATAAAAAACTAAGAAAAATAGAAGAAGAGAGAAAGAACAGAAGAAGGGGAGGGAAGCTCAAGAATCAACTCCTTTTTTCTACTTTAGTGGAACGCAACGTAAGCAAAAATGGGTGCGAAGAGGGCAATCGAAACGAACCAGAGATGATCGACTATTGAGAATGGAAGAAAACTTACAGAAACGGAGGCCAAAGAACATTGAGTCACGGCGGTGGGGGTCGCTCCAACGGCGGCGAAGGAATGAAAGCAATCATCTTGATGACAGTTCGCCGGAAAACACTCACCAGAGAAGATGGGAGTGAAATAGGGATAGGTGAGAACGGGGGTTGGAATGAAAAGTGCGAAAGCAAGGAATGGGAGAAAGGGTTTTTGCTCTCTTTTATGCACAAACAAAGGCATTTATGCCTCGCTTGCCAGCAGTTACATCGAGCCAACAAAAGGACACCTCTCTAGCCTTGGCAAGGCGTGAGTTTTCCCGAAGGCTCCAATCGAACGACGACATGTGGCGAAGCATGTGAATTCTTTAATAACCGGCGGCACGCATTAAAGGAGACGGAAGACGAACCGAGTGGAGGCCGAGGTGCTTGCTATTGTCACAACGACTGTGCCCAATCAAAAAAGGGCAGGAAGACTGGAAGAGTCAACTCTCCCTCATGCCGAGCAAGAGGAGAGCTGAGGGGCAAATGAAGGGGGACGAATCGAATTCGCCCCGACCCATCGGGTTCGAGATTGGGTCCGGGTCAATATCAAAACGCGAGCTCTGTGAGAGCTCGGCTCTGAGGTTGCTTTACTCGAGGCCGACCGAGCCATCGATAGATTGCCGAACAACTTGAATACTGGGACGACGTCACCATGGTCTGACGGCATTTAATGAGATTTAACCAGTGTCGTACACTGTACAGCATTTAATGCGATTGGATAGGGGATATCCGCCATCGAGTGTGATGTGGCCGAGATGGGTAAAATCATATAAGGAGCTTGGCTCGAGGTACGAGCTGAGGTAATGGCATTTATGACGAAAAGACCGGGTTAGGTCTGTTAACCCTGTAGTCGCCGTTTGCGCGCGCACAGCTGACAGAGCCGTTTTGCAGGGGGCGCGGATGACAGGAGGTCATCATGAGAGTTGAAGAGAGAGAAGAAGTTTTTCCTCTATAAAAGGGAAGAGTTTAGAAAGTTAAAAGGTATCACAGCTTAATTCCATAAGCCAAAACTTTGACAAATTACTCTTACCAGTTTTCTCCTCTTAAACATTTTCTGACTTCGTCATCGGAGTGGCTTCCAGCGAGTTGTCGTTGGTTAGCTCACGTTTGTTCACTGTGTAGGTGCTTGGACCATTGGTGGGCTGAGTTGGGCTGGATTCAATCCATCAACAAATATAATTTACGGGGCACTCCCGTACAAGTTTGCAAAGAGACATCCTCCTCCTCCTCCTCCTCCTCCTCCTCTTCTTACATCGCATGTTTATCTTTTGTGATTGCCGCTCTATTGTCCTCTACTTACATCACATGTTTATCATTTGTGAATGCAGCTCTATCAAAAAGGAATCAAGGTAACCGTTGTCTGTCCTGGGCCAATAAATACGTCAAGTGTTCCTGAAGCGAACGCCTCTGGACAAAAGCGTTCTTCTGTGGTAAGTTTCTTAAAATGATTTTCTGTAATGGTGGTAAAATGAAATGCTATCTTACTATTCTGACTTGAGTATTTCTTCATGATAATTATGTTCATGGATCTATTTCATTTCTTTGATGGAAAATTTGTTCAATATTAAGAATTTATAGGCATTCCATGTGTCACAAGATTTGCGTCTTGTATATAGAGTGTCAGACGGAATGAGAATGTAATGCAAGCCATAACCCAATAAGAGGGATATTCTTCAATATTGGTGTTATTTTTCACATTCAAGACCTTGAGACAATTATCATACATGAACTGCAAAATATCTTGGCACATATAGACAGCTTACCTTAATGTTCCGATTTTAAGACTTTGAGGTTTATAGTTGTTTTGTTGTAATTCCATCTTTCGATTAAAACTTATGATGCTCTGTCTTCTTAGATGCCCTTTTTTATTTAGGCTGGATGTGTTGGAAAATAAGCTTTGTGGAAACTAAATAATGTGAAGTTTTCTTTTTTATATATGCGCATATAAATTATTGTCTATGCAGAGGAGGGAGAAGCAGGATTTGGTCGCCCACCAAAATTAACAAGAGATTTCCAGAATTACATTTGACATAATATATTTATAGATCTTAGTAGATTTTTTACTAGAAGTTTGTTAACTTTATAATGTGTCCGTGGTGGTAGTCTATTGAGAATCTATGAGAGAGATGTTATTAAATATACTTAACACCCACATGAATGAAAAAAAAAATGGAAACCTGGAAAGGTGGAGGCTGATTTTAGGCTATAAGCTTACTGGGTTGTGGAGTTATGTTCATTGTGGTGCAGGACTTAGTCTTAAAGCTTCCCGCTGCATCGGGGTTCCTTATTTTACTTGTCATCTTTTGATTTTAGATTAAATTTAGGTGGTCATTTTTGTAGAGAAAGTTTACACCCACACCCTTTAGTTGGACAAATGGTGACATACCGAACAAACCTGCACACGTCACATGGAGTATACCATCCTTTTTTTGCCTGTACTGAAATTTGTAGGAGCTTTGCCATGACAAGTAATTCTTGTTGCCACCATTTGCTAATTGAGTAGCTTGTTCAAGAGAGTAACTTGTGGTTCTTGGAATGCTCATTCTTGGTGTGGAGAAAATGTTATTTCATCTTTAATTCATCTCTACCGCATTTCCTGTGCAGTTGGTCTAGTTCTGTAGAGCTTGTCACCACTGGAATGTTACTACAAACGCCCGACTTTCTTCGTTTCTGCCTTCCAAAGTGAATTTTCATCTTCTTGGCCATAGACTACCAATCCGAATTATCTTCCATAGACCCAAAGCAATCAAAAGAAAGTTGCAGTCATTGCATAGAAGCCATCAACATACTTGCATATCTTCATGGCAATTTTATGAGATGTTCCTAAATTTCTTGGCAATTTCTTACCACCATGATGGAAACCATTCTTTCTCTGCCATAACTGGGTTACCCTTTTTCTTGACCTTTCTTCAAAACTTTTACCACAATATTAAGCCACTAATCAAGTTTTGAGTTTCTTCTTGTTGGAAAGAGCTTCCAGATTTCTGTTCCTGGGACAAAGTTGCTTTCATGGTTTTTGTGATATTCATGGGCCATGGTTTCAAAAATTTATTCCAATCCTTTGTATGCAATTCTAAGCCAAAAACTGCTCTTTTTAAATATGGCAGGGGAACGTCAAGAAGGGGTTTGTCTTTGGGGTTCATGTATAATTAGGTAAGCTCAAGGTTGAGGAATGGTATTTTAGGTTAACAAGGTTTGAGACTAATTTGGTTCTGAAATCAAAAGGTGATGTTTCCTGGAATTTCTGTAGAACACTGGAAAACTACTGATGGTTTGGTAGGTGAAGCAGTTAGCGTCAGGGTTTTATGATCTGAAGCTTAGTATGTTGCCATAAGGATGATTCAGACGTTTGGTGGTGGTATATGCTATCATGCTGGATCTATATGTTATAACATTGGAATCTTACCGATGCGTTTTAGGAATCTTCCTAATAAGAGATTAGCAGAACTCTCACCATCTAAAAAGAAAGCACAAATTTGCTGAGAACAACTTTTATTGATCAAATATTGGTAATCCAAAACAGAGCACTTTTCAACTTGGAAGCACTTTGACTAGAGTTTCCAAAGTGATCAGGACTCAACTAATCCCCTCTTTAACACAAATCCCTAACAAAACAAAATTACAATACAAGAAGTTAGTGTCGTGTCATTTGGGTTATCCAAAACCCATCCATAAAATATCCTTGGTCCATGGGACACCTTTGTTGGGACTCATTGGTAGGGTGGGCATTGTGTCATGCTTCGTCATTATATGGTCAATAACTGAATGGGTTTGAAAGAATGGCACGTTAGCAATATAGGTCTCAACTAAGAACAGTAAAAGAGATAATAGATTCTACCCATCCAGGATTCAAATCAACAAATCACAACATGAGTCAAAAGAATCAACTTCTTCATTGCATAGAGATAGGGACAATTTGCCTTGTGACTGCTCAAGCGCAAAGGTGACCAGTTGAGCAGTCTCCAAAAGGAACTTTAAAGCTCCATAAATCTATTTAAATCACATCCCATTTAATCTATCAGAGCCATGTCATCCTTTTTTATTACAACGCATTATGTATGATAGCAAACAAAGTGAAGAATATTTTTGTTGCGTAATCATTCAAGTTACCACTAATGATAAATTACATAGTATATTTATAGGAAAACTAAAGATATGGCTCTTAACAGAGTAGAATGGTGTAAAAGAATTCATGTAGTCGACCCAATTGATTGGGACAATGGCTTAGTTTCGTTTGGTTATTTATAGGAAAATGAAAAACCTTGATAATATATGAAATACTAAACTACCCCTTTAATTATAACAAAATAACAAAGATGCACACACTCTTACACCTCTCCTCAAACTCATGATGTGACCCCAGAGAGCAGCAAGAGTTTGTCTAGTAGAAAACGAAAATGAGCCGCAATATGAGCTTTGGTGAAGAAATCGACAAGTTGCAAGGTGGACGAAATAAAAGGTAAAGAAATAGTGCCCAATTTAAGATGATGACGATAAAAGTGGCAGTCAATCTAAATATGTTTGGTACGCTCATGAAACATAGGATTATGAACAATCTGGATGGCACTCTTATTGTCATAGTATAAAGAAGTAGGAGAAGAAGAGGGGACACCCATATCAGAAAGAAGCCACTAAAGCCAAATAATTTCAACAGTAGCATGGGCTATGGCTTTATATTTAGCCTCGGCAATGAAACGGGCAATTACTGACTGTTTCTTACTTTCCCAGAAAATAAGAGAGTCATTGATAAAGACACAAAAACTAGTGGTGGATTTTCAATCAGAGACATCACCAGCCCAATTCAGCATCATCATAGTTTGATAAACCAAACACCTAACTCCCGATAAAGAGAAGGGTCCTCAAGTAGCACACCATCAGTAGAAGAAAACTTCACATATAATTCAATGAGTGTCAATAATTTTATTATCTTTGAGGTGTGCACGGTGAACAACCTTATGAGCATACTTAGTCTGAGAGAAAAGATAGCCTTTTGGAGAAGAAGTCACTTCAATACCAAGAAAATACCGAAGAGGGCCCAGGCCTCTCACTTCAAACTCCCGAAAGAGATGTTGCTTGACGTTAGAGATAGTGTCGAAGTCAGAACTAATAATGATTAGGTCATCCACATGTAAGAGTAAGACCACAATACCAGCAGAAGTATGATGAGTAAACAAGGCTAAATCATCGGCGTTGGGTTGAAAACCAATCTTGGTAATAGTAGACTGAAAACGATCATACTAAACACGAGGGAATTGCTTGAGACCATAGAGGACATGATGATGACGACAAACCAAGCCCGGGGCATGAGACAGACCCAAAGGGGGACTCTTATAAACTTCTTCATGAAGATGACCATTGAGAAATGCATTCTTGACATCTAGTTGAAACAGAGGCCAGCGGCGAACAACAGTGACGTAAATAAGGGTACGAACGGTGATCGTTTTAGCCACAGGAGCAAAGGTCTCCTCATAATCCACACCATATTACCGAGAGAAGCCCTTGTTAACCAAACGAGCTTTGTAAGGCTCTAATGAGCCATCAAAGTGAATTTTAACTTTATACACCCACTTGCACCAAATGAGATTTTTACCGGCAGGTAAGGGAATAAGCTTCTAAGTGCCAGCTTTTTGAAGAGGTAGTTAATTCTTTAGACATGGCATTTACGTAATTTAGATAAATACATGCTTTCTTATAAGATTGTGGCTCAAGATAACCATGAATTGGTGGTGTACTAGTGTGCCAAGGATACCGACGTTTAGGAGGATAGGACGCTAAAGGTGCTGGAGGAGCGGTATCAAAGCTGGCGGGCAACGGAGGAAAAGAGGTAACTGACTGGCGAGAGTAAACTAATGGGAAGGATGGAGGCAGAGGGGGCGGAAAGAGTTAGGTAACTGAGAAACATCAAGGTTAGAAATAAACTCCTCAAAAGGCACATTGAGAGGAAAGGATCCAGAAAAATCAAATCGTCTTTGGAGACTGGGGCATACTTTGAAGGAAGATTAAAATAGAAGAGGGGCTCGAAAAACATGACATGACGCGAGACATATAGGCGTTTTGAAACAGGATCATAACACTGATACCCTTTTTGCTGAAGACCATACCCTAAGAAGACGCAGAGGGTAAAATGGGCACTGAGTTTGCTCCACTCGCGTTTGGGAAGAAGGACAAACCAGACATAACTAAAAACACGAAGCAAGGAATAATTGGGAGCTTGGCCGAAAAGCTTTTCATAAGGGGAGATACCAGAAAGAAGAGGAGAGGGCACACGATTGAGAAGATACACAACCATAAGAACAGCTTCAGCCATGAATATGGCAGGGATAGGAGGAAAGGAGAGACTGAGCTATATAGGGGATATGCCGATATTTCTTTTTAGCCTTACCATTTTGGGTCGGGGTGTCAAATTAGGACTGATGAATGATACCTAAAGAAGCGAGAAAAACAGTAAATTCAGTCAAAAAGTACTCCCCTCGCAAATCAAAACGAAGAATTTTTATGGTGGTAGAAAATGGAGTTTGAACCATAGAATGAAACTTGCGGTAAACACGGAATAAAGTAGATTTGTGAGAAGTTAAAGTGTAAAGAAAGGAGGTCAGGGTATAACTCTTGACTAGAGGAAGAAAAAAAGAAGTAGACTCAAAGAAAGTGACATTAGCATTGGCAAAGTAGCAACGAGACTGAAGATGATAACACTTACGGGCACGAGGTGAAAGCTTGTCAAGGCCAGGGTCGAATATATGAACAAAGGCAACACAACAAAAAACGTGAGGAGTAACAGAGAAAGGAGATGAAGCGGGATATAAGAGGGAGAAAGGAGACTTCTGAAGAAGAATAACGGAAGGCATACAATTAATGAGATGATAGGCAGTAAGAACGGCGTCACCCTAAAAATGTTTCAGGACATGCATGTGAAAAAGCAAGGGTACGGGCAGCATCAAGTAAATGACGATGCTTACATTCACCAACACTGTTCTGCTGAGATGTATGACAACTAGTTTGATGAATAATACCACGATCATCACAAAAAGAAGGAACAGACTGCGTGTATTCTAAGGTATTATCAGATCGAAGAACCTTAATACATTGACCAAATTGTGTTAAGATCTTATTATAAAACTTAGTGAGAATATAAGGCAACTCAGATCTATTTTTCATAAGAAAAAGCCAAGTCATACGCGAAAAACCATCGACAAAGTTAACAAAATACGAATATCCATTAACAATAGGAGTTCGAGAAGGACTCCAAATGTCAGTGTGGACTACATCAAAAGACTCGGACGCACGACTATGACTATGATGAGGAAATGAACTATGGTGATGCTTGCCAAACTGACAAACGTCACATTCTAAAATAGACATGAAAGGCAACGACAGAATAGCTAACTTCAATTTATCCAAGGGTGAATGACCAAGGCGAAGATGCCATTGATGTGGAGAAGCAAAGGCACTCAATGCAGACGCAGGAGAACGAGACGGTGGTGCAGTATCCAAGTAGTATAGGCCATCTTTCTCATGCCCCGAACCAATTATCTTTTGAGTCTAGAAGTCCTGAAACACACGAGAAGGAGAAAAGGTTATAAAACAATTCAAGGTTTTAGTTAATTGACTCATAGACAACAAATTAAAATGAAAATCAAGAACAAAAATACTCGAAGATAAAGACAAAAATGAGATGGGATGAAGTACACCCTGTCCATTAACTGGACGAGACGATCCATCAGCTAAGACAATATGATGATGAGTGCGAGTCAAATTAGAAAACAATGAGGAATTACCAGACATATGAAAGGTGGCATCAGAATCTATGACCCAGGTGGAAAAAGAAATAGCAGCACATGCAATGGTACCTGAGTGTGCTAAAGTAGCAGTAGAAGTGGAAGGATAAGCAATGCATAAAGTCTGAACCAACTCACTAAGCTGGGTGGTGAGTATGTCATGAGAACCAAATGAAGATGCATCTTGATTGTTAGATGATATTGGAGGCGGATACTAAAGAGTCCCGTCAGTTACATGATGAGCAGAATTTGGCTTGCCATATTTTTTCCAACAATATGGTTCGCTATGATTAGTTCCACCACAATTATCACATTTTCGATTACCCCAATTATTGGATCGACCACCACCACATGAGCCACCCCAAAAAGACCGACCCCCACGACCACCATGACTGTTACTACGACCGCCACCAGTGGAGATTAGAGCATAAGCTTCAGAAATAGGAAGAGAAGATCGCAGAGCAGCAGATGAGTTGCCCAAGGACGAACGTAATAGCCGAGAATATGCATTAGCAGCAGTAGGTAAAGTCTCACTAGCTAGAATCTGATTTTTGAATACCCGCAAGTCAGAATCTAAACCAGAAAGAAGAGAGGAATCCATAAAATCCTCCCACTTGCATCTCTGTTGTACCAAATCTGTGATGAAATGATGATATTGTAACAGTTGATCCCAACTCTTCTGATTGCTATAATATTCAGCTAAAGGCTTACCAGACTGTTTAGTGTTGAAAATATGCTCATAAAGCTCATATACTCAAGAAACATTACTTTGGATGGAGAAGGAGTAAGCAAGAGAATCTCAAATCTTTTTTGACGTATCGTAAAACTTGATAGTAGTGGCAATATGGGGCTCAAAACTATGCCACAACCAATCTATAACCACCGAGTCTGTACTTCCCAATTCACAAGTTTAGGATCACTGATTGTAGGAGGAAGATCGGTAATATAGCTCAACCGTCTCTTCCCTTTAAGAAAAACTTTAAATGCATGCGTTCAAGCCAAATAATTTAGTCAATTCAAACGCTTAGAGATAATACAACATGGCAAATCATCATCTTTGAGGTCAAAAGATTTGTCTCAGTCATGGTAAAGAACAACTAACAAATATGAAGCCAAATAGAAATTCAAAGAATAATGGGAAGACTAGTAGTAGCAAACCAAGGGTTTCGAAGCAAGCTAAGTTTCGAAGCATGTCAAGCCACGAAGCAAGCCAAGCAAAAAGAAGCTGAAGAACAAATCATCGGCCCCTAGGATTTCGAAGCAAGCAAAGTTTCGAAGTCATGATATGTGTTTCGAAACTTGATTGCGATGAAGCACAATATCTAGGGCTTCGAACAGATCAGATGCGAGGATGAAGCACAAATCACGAAGAGCAGTCGCGTCGCGAAGAGCAGTTGCCGACTCCTCGTTTTTTGATAAATCGACGAATCAAACAGCCTTAAAACACCAAATCGACCCCATTATGATCTCCACCAGTATTTTCGACACTTATAGAAGAGATTTGGACTATCAAAAAACCAGCAACAACGACACAATGAACACATCAGAGAACTAGGGTTTCGACAAGCACGAACCTTGGTGAGATGATTCAGGGGCTCAAAGAACACATCAAACATAAAAAAATTCTGTAAAAATCTCTATAATTACCAAAAACATGAGACGAAGCACTCTATGTATTCGTTGACCATCGGTGCTCGTACAATTGGCGGCGTCACGCTGACGTCATTGTACAGAAGATGACGTCAGCACTCCATTTCTATCTCTCGATACGTTTCAGAATGATATAGTAGTTCTAGGGTTGGATCGATGCTCTGATATTAAGTTAAAGTGTAAAGAAATTATTCTTTAAGGTTTTAGTGAATGAGAAGAGAAGACAAAAAGAAGAAATTTGGATACTAGGAACTTAATTAGTCCCCTCTCCCTGGCATCTATTTATATAAAATAAATATACGACACAATGACAGAAATACTCTTAATACAGAAAACAAGAAAATAAAGACTCTAACATGAGACATAAGATAGGCCCAGCAGAACGGACTATAATTGTCAATAAAGAACACATAGTAGACAGAGCCACCCTTGGTGGCAATCAATATGAATAATAATAAAAGGAGAAGTGGAAATAGACATGCTTTTATTAAAAAGAATAGTTGACATTTTAGCTACATCCATTACACTTGGAAATATCACAAATCGACACTTTACCTAATCTACCAGACTGAACCAAAATTTTTAAATACTCATTAGATAAATGTCCCAAATGAGAATGCCAATGCAAAAAGGGGGAAGAATGCTGATCTAAAGAAAATGACGACATAGCAACGATGGTAGTTGCCGTAATGTGGAGACTCTTTAGAAGGTATGGGTCACTAGCTCTACGCCCGATTCCAATCTGCTTCTTGGACATTCGTTCCTGAACAACACAACTAGTGGAAGAAAAAAAACATCAAAACAAGAATAAAAAAGTTGACTAATAAACAAAAGGTTAACTGACAAATGCGGTATATAAAAGACATTAGGAATAGACAAGGAGGACGAGGAAGACAGAACAACCGAACCGATAGAGACAACTTGTATAGGTGTATCATTTGCTGTGTGAACGGAGATATGGGAAGAAGGAGAAACAAAATTATTAAGACAGGACAAATTAGATGTCATATGGTGTGAAGAACCAGAGTCAAATATTTAAGTTGAGGGTGATATACCTGAGAAGTAAGAATTATGGAAACCTGAATGTGAAGTAGTCATGGAAGCATGTGACTGAGTCCCAGAAGAAGCAAGCATGGCATGAAACTGATGAAATTGATCTATCAGTAATCGGGGTGGGAGAGATGTGGTGCTAAGGGAGACAGGTGTGGCAAGGGCAGCTGGAGGAAGTCGATGCAGGAGTACGAGAAGTGGCTGATGAGGAAGAGTGACCCTTTTGCTCTAACTTAGGACAAGTAGACTTTTAATGGCCCTTTTGGTGACAAAAACTACATTCATCCATAGCAACTCTTGACATCGGTTTACTTGGGACTTGAAGCAGGTGAGGAGATGGAGTGTGTAGCAGCGGAGGGTGAGAAGTGGCACCACTTGACGAAGAAGAGGTGGCTAAGACTGACTGAGAAGGAATAGCCATTTGAGCAACCTTGAATCTGGTCTCCTCTGCAATGAGTTCTTAAATGGTCCCATTGACAGAAGGCAACGAAGAGCAATGAAGGATAGTGCAACGAAGTTGCTCAAACTGATCAAAGGGGGCCATAAGAAACTGTACAAGCCGTTGCTTTTCGCGATAGTGGAGATAATTATTAATCAATTGCAAATCAGAATGTTCCATAAGAGCTAATTGGTCCTAGTAAGTTAATCATCTCATTATAAGATTCTTGGATTGATTTGTCATTTTGCTTTGCACTTCGAATGGTCATCTTCAATTAATATTGTTTAGCAATGTTAGAGGTGAGATACATGTTTTGAAGATAATCCCACATGCTTTGGCGGTAGTATACTTAGAGAATTTCATTCCAATACTCGGTTCCACAAAGTTATGAAACCAGGCAAGTACTTGTGCATTCTCTATGTCACAAAGTGCAATTGATGCGTCATACCCCTCAACTTTTGGATCTGTAGGTCAAACGGTTGAGCCTGTTATATAGCCCTATTGCTCTTTTCCAAAAAGAAAATTCTTCGTAACACTGGACCAATAAGAGTAATTGATGCCATTGAGGCAGATGCTAATAACTTGCAATTTATATTTTGCCATAGGAAATAAATAAAAAAAAAGAAACATGTCTGCAAATAATGGGATCATCGGATCTGCAAAAATAGATGAGGAATCAACCCCCAAAAGATTTGAGGGGTTGAAGATCAAACTGGAAGCGAGAGAGAGAGAGAGCTTTAAATATTCTGGTGGTGGTAAAACTGGCCGGCAAAGTCGTCAGCGCTGATGAAGAGATCCGGCGAAGTCGCCGTTGGCCAGAAAACCTCGACTGAGGTTTTGCACAGGTCAAGGGTTACCGCTCTAGGGTTTTCGAAGTTGGCGGCAAAGATTGGGTTACATATCGAGCGTTTTGGCTCACGGTAGCGACGACTAGGGAAGAAGAAGAGTTCTATGAAGTCGTTGGTGCTGGTGAAGGTCGTTGGTGGTCGTGGATGTTGCTATGTGAAGGACCGGCTAGGGTTTTCGCACTAGGTGGAGTTTTCGGCGGCGCCTAGGGTTTCTGAAGTCGATAGCGCCTAGGGTTTTCGTTGGAGAAGATGAGTGCTGCGAAGGAGTCCGCGAAAGATAAGTCAACGGCGCCTTAGGTTTTTGCAACGGAGAAGAGGGAGGTTCGATGGTGCCCAGAGAAAGATGACGTTGATGCCGGAGAAGAGGGAGGTCGGTGGCAGGCTAGGATTTTGAATCCTGCTCTGATACCATGATAGCAAACAAAGTGAAGAATATTATTATTGCATAATCATTCTTACTTACTACTAATGATAAATTACATGGTATATTTATAAGAAAACTAAAAAACCTTATAATATATGAAATACTAAACTACCCCTTTAATTATAACAAAATAGCAAAGATGCACACAATCTCGCAATGTATACGTCTAATGTACTTGATGCATATGCAAATCTTCTAAAACGTTTAGCCACAAGACAAATAAAATGTTTGTTGTACATGTATAGACAGTGCAAATAATGGTCTTTGTCATCGTTTTGTTGGGAAACTTATTTATCTCACTATTACTCATCCCAACATAATGTATGCTGTTGGGATGGTTAGCCATTATATGCATGCTCCTTGCCAACCCTACTATGATGCTGTTGGTCTTATGTTGTGTTATTTGAAGAGCGCTCCTGGTTGCGGTTTGTTATATTGGTCCTCGGGTTCTTTGTCTATTGTGGGTTTAGTGATGCAAACTGGGCCGGTAGACTGTAGTTGCGCTAATCGGTGGTCCACCTTTGGTTATTGTACTAATGTTGGTAGTAATCTATTTACTCGGCGCAGTAAAAAACATATCGTGGTTGCACGGTCGAGTGCTGAAATCGAGTATCGTACTATGGCTCATGTGGCTTCTGAGATGCTATGGGTCCAGTTTCTCCTCCTTGATTTTGGCATTACTGCTCATGCTCCTATGCAAATGTTTTGTGATAATCAAGCTGTCATTTTTATTGCTAACAATCCAGTATTCTATGAGCAGACTAAGCATATCAAAGTGAATTATCATTTTATTTAGGATTTGTTGATGCAAAAGTGTATTATCACTCCTTATATTCATTTTGAAGATCAGTTAAGCGATATCTTCACCAAGCCATTGTTTCGTACTTCGTTCAATCACTTTTCTTTCAAGTTGGGCATGTTTAACATCTATGCTCCAGCTTGAGAGAAAGTGAATATTCAATTTTTAGTCTCGAGGGTATTATTATAATTATGTCATAGTGTATTTTTAATATAAATAGGTGGGAGATAACGGGGATACATTAAAACCTTTTTATTTTTACCCTAATTCTCTATTATTCTTTCTTTTTCATCCTCTCTCATTTGAACCTTAAATCACTATTTTACAATTCAACTCCCGACATGTCGTGTTTTGCATTATTTGAAGATTTTCGTATCGGCATGTCCCTATCGTGTTGCGTGTTCATGTCTGTGCATCTTAGCTTATGTTCTTAGCCTCTGTCCTTTGATCTTTGGAATCCATGGCGTGACACCTTTGACCTAACAAAACCTATCACAAAAACAAGATTAGCCTAGTAACCTCTTGCTCTCGGCTCCTGATCGCGACACCTGAAAAGAGAAGACATAAACACGATGCCCCACTAGAATTACATGCAAACAGGCAATATGATGCAAGCCATGGCTACATGAGATACTTTGCTTAGCTCAAGTTATTTTCCAACCTTTAATTCCGCTTTAAATCACAAACTTATCAAAACTTATGCGTCCCAACCCGAGTTTAAAATCCCATGAGTTTAAAATCCCAATTGTAAAACTTCAAACTAATGCATTTCTTTTCATTTCAAGTTCCAAAACCATAAGGTGCACATATACACCCACACCAACTTACGCCTCCATTTCATTTTATTGAATTTAATTATGAAACCAACTTAAAACCCTTGTTGTTTACGCACCATACACAGAAGGCGACTTTGCAAAACATAATCCTATGACAATCGTCGTTTATGGGCTACCAACCCCAATGATAGGTAACGTACCCTGTGCGGATTTACGACTTTTCACCAATATGTAATTCTTACCCTTCTCGTTTACCGTGATGCAACTCACAAAGCCAACTTAAAATCAATCACAATACATTGAGCCCTTGACCTCATCGAATCATGTTTCAAAAGAAAACACTCATGTTTCAAAAAAGAAGCACAACCGTTCAAAAATCAACTCACCCAAAGTTCTTTTATTAACCGATGCAATAATTTCACCCACTTTTGTCCAATACGATAATTCAAAATATGTATATGCATTTCACTAGATTTCATACACAAAAACTCAATTCATGACTTCATTGATGTATCTCAATTTCCCCAAAAAAAATCTTATGAAACCCTAATTTATGGAATTCTCAATAGAATTCAAATTCAATGGACAAGATTGGACCAA
Source organism: Heliamphora ciliata (assembly GCA_032360265.1). Classification (NCBI taxonomy): domain Eukaryota; kingdom Viridiplantae; phylum Streptophyta; class Magnoliopsida; order Ericales; family Sarraceniaceae; genus Heliamphora; species Heliamphora ciliata. The sequence goes on from JAUMHN010402220.1 coordinate 14,706, forward strand.
ATCATGCTAGAACTGAACACAAGGTATGAGAATGCATTAATTTCAATACTTGCATTTTAATCACTTAGGACACTGCTCACAAATACCCAAAACCCAATCCAATCAAAATAGGAATAATGCTATATTAACTCTTATTAAGCATAGGAGCATGAAATCCTACTTCATAATGAAGTAGGGGAGAAGAGAGAGAAAACATTTAAAAAATAAATAGTCTCCAATTCACACTTAGTTGTTTTGTTCCCCGTCACATAGATTATTAGACTTTTCTTCGGAGTTGCGAAAATGGTATAAGAGTAGAAGAGAAAGAAAACCCCACAGAGAGAGGGAGGGAGGGAAATAAATTTACAAGTGGTCTCTACACATTGCCTTGTCTTTCTTATCCTTTTTAAAGCATACATGGGAAGGTGCCAATCCGTGTGAGCTAATCCTCTTTTACACTAGTCTATTTGTGAAAATTATACCGTCAAAACAAGTGAACTTCTGAAAACTCTTCCTAACCTGGAAAACAGGAAATAGAGCAATATAAATCTAGTAAAGCTCGGAAAATGAGTTAACACTTCCGAAAATGAATTGATTTCCACATTATCTGTTTATGGATCTTGTGTCGATATGTTATAGGGGAATCCACTATGGTCGCAGGAGCATATTTTACCTCAAAATTGATTGATACATTATTTGAATTAAGAGAGCAGTATAAGCTAATAAAAGATGCAAACTTGTTACATCAATTACTTAATGCTACATGTAGGAGGCTATATTTGTCTAAATTACCTGCTATCTAAACAAACATCATTCCGTTGTTTATGGATGACATGTTGCACTCAAAAACAAAATGAAAATCATGAGGCTTATCACAGTTCAACAAGGTATTAGACTATGATTATTAATCTATTCTATACTTTGTAAACCATAAAATTTTGAACTTTCCCTATGTTTTAAGAGGCACGATAGGCATTACGAAATCTGATGAAGCAGAAATCCCCA
>JAUMHN010402231.1:0-15689 GCA_032360265.1 Heliamphora ciliata
GACCACGTCTATAAGAACAAGACATAAAATTCTAAATTCATTAAGGTTCCAAAATTCTTTCATAACTTATAATTAAACTATAAGTTTTAATTTGGAGACCATAAATTCTTAGGAATTCAACTACAACACCCATGTTTCACTGCAAAACTATCTGCTTAATCTTCTAATAAGTGGCCCACAAGCAACAAGTTTTAAATTAAGGTCGAATTTAACACCCCATTAATTAAATCAAATTCATAGCTCACCCCATTAACTCATAATTTAAACTATATTTCAACTCGAAATCATTATTATCAAAGGTTCAACAAATCAAATAACGCTTTTCTACAAAACATTGAGACCGTTCAAACCCTTTATGGACCTTTAATTTAGATTTAAGTTTTTGGCTGTCTTATCCACAAACAATCTTGTCACATTATTTAATTTCTTCATGGAAATCTCAAATTTCATGATGTGAGTTTAATATTCTTAAAAACCAACTAAGAAAACCATAAATCTAACTAGAGTTTGAGAAACTTCCAAATTTTCTTTGAGTCTCAAAGGGGTTTTGATAAGAATCAACCCATATCATCACATATCATCAAAGTTTCGTCAATATCCTACCTAGTAGAAGCAAAATCCCCAAAACTTCAAAACCCTAGCTTCTTCAGCCATCCATGGTTTCAGCGCCTAGGTGGTTTAGTACTCGAATTCCTCGTTGGTAGCATCTAATTAGGCGTACAACGGAATCAATTTTGGAGAGAAACGGGGGTTTAGTCGCTCGAAGCTCATTCATGGCGGAAGAAAGAAAAAAAAACTGAAGAAGAAGAGGAAGAAGACCAGCGTCGGGGTAGGGTGTGATCGCCAGCATCGGCGGCGGTAGGTGACGTCGGCAACAATGATATGGCCCGGTGGCACTGACAAGAGGTGGGGTGCGACAACAGTCACGAGTTTTGGGGGAAAGAAGCACACAGAGAAGAAGGAAAAATGGGTGTTCGAAGTGGGGGTGTTTGGCACCAGGTTTTATCTCTTATTACTAAATTTCTCAAAGCCTCTAGAACATTCTTTCTTTAATATAGCATGAATAAGTATATTAGTAAACCTACCACATTTAATTGATTCCCTTAATCACATTAAGTAAACCCTCCAACATTAAAATCTTATAATTTGCATTTTCTGACATCAAAAAATTATTTGCAATTCAATATCCTGGGACTACCACCCGTACTACCCGTATACAACAAACTTTATTAATTATTAGAAGTCTATTCCTATTATCTAATTATGTTAAACAATCAATTAATTAATTAAAATAAAAACATACCGAGTTGCTACATCATCACACCAACCAGGTCTTTCATCTGTTTCTCCGAAAAGGGAAAAAAATTGACAAAATTAAAAGAACTAGCAACAATATTGGATTTATCTGGTAAAGCAATGCATAAATGAAGGTGAGGCAACACAAGAGAACCATCGTTCTTACTTGTAAACTTCACTGTCGTCCCTCCTACTAGTCATTTGCCACGTAAAGCCACTATTTGACTTTTTTCTGCTTATTGTTGTACATGCCCCACTAGAGCATGCCTTTTTCTCCTATAAAATCCATCCAATTCTCATGCTCCTATAAAATTTGACATTGTTTTATCAAATTTGTACATTACTTTCATCCTTTTAATTTTTTTTAAAAAAAATTTGTACGTTGCTTATAAAAATATTTTTAAATATATAAATTAAAAAATATAATTATAAAAGAGTTAAATTTATTTTTGTAATTAAAATTATTCATGAAATTATCAAATTAAGTTTTATTATTCTAAACATATATATAACTAGCTAGACTTGCAGTCCTCGTAAGATGAGTTTAATATTTTTTAATAATTAATAGTATTAGATATTTTTTTAAAAAAATAAAAAATTATATTTTTGCCGACCAAATTTCATGTGGTCGGGGAAAACTATACTTTCGCCGACCAAATTTTTAAATGGTCGCGGAAAACTATACTTTTGCCGACCAAACTTACTTTTGTCGCAGAAAACTCTACACTTTCGCCGACCAAAATGCATTTGGTTGCGGAAAACTCTATACTTTTTCCGACCATAATGTATTTGGTCGCGAAAAGTCTACACTTTTGCCGACTAAACTGCGTTTGGTCATAGAAAGTCTATACTTTTGCCGACCAAACATTATTTAGTCGGCAAAAATGATGGGAAAAAGTGTATTTTCTTGTAGTGAGCTATCTCTCAATCAATCAGTCAATCAATCAAGATATCAATTCAAAATGTCTGTCTTTGATTGTAGGGAATAGTGTCATCAAGCATCTCATACTATGTTCAAGGTCTGGTCATGCAGAAAAGAGGGCCTGTCTTTGTGACTGCTTTCAGTCCTCTGATGATGATTATTGTGGCAATCATGGGTTCTTTCATCCTTGCAGAGAAGATCTATGTTGGAGGGTAAGCTTCTCTTCACCCCAATTCTTCCCAGCAACTAACAAAAATAACGTAATAGTAAATACAGTATTCATTATTTGAACCAATTTTATGAAACTTTAATTCATGAGATTTCGTTTTTATTTTTCCCCTAGTTTATGTAGCCACTAGATACTTATTTCAAAATAGTTCCCAATTTTCCATCCATATCGAAGGGAACAAATTTTCACTTTCATTTTTATCAGGTTCAATTGTATTTTTCATGAAATGTCACTGTCAATGAGCACAAATAGTTCAATCTAAGAGAAAGTGAGGATGAAGGAAAAAAATGTTAATCTAATAGTATATTATACATATACGAATTAGTGATTATTAAATATAATATTTCAATCTCACAATCTCTCCCCTTAATAATTTAAACTTTTAGGATGAATAAAAAGGTTTAACATGATATCAACCATTTGATCTACTTTAAAAAAGTAAACAAAAAAATTAGCACCACATGATAGATTCAAAATGAAGGCCCGTACAATAAAGAGAGAAGAAAAAGAATGATCTGTGTTGGTTGGGTATTAAATAAGTGATTATTTAATATAATATTGTTACCTCTCAACTTAGAGAGTGTTTGGTAAAATTATTGTTAGTAATTTTTAACATTTTACTATTAATTTTATCTATAAATTACAATTTTTTTTTAAGTACCCACAACTTCTATTATATGTTATAATTATTTTTTCTTCTTTTTCAACAACAAACTACAATATTTACCAACTACTCATAATTTTTACTACAAGTTACAATTATAAACTCATAATTTTACAAATGCCAAACAGCACCTTAATAACCTAAATTTTTTTAGGTAGATACAAAGTTAACAGAAATAACTGTACATAAGAAAACAGTAGTGTATTTAATTTTCTACTATTCGAGCTTCTTAATATTTCCTCTTCCTTCGGGACTGATATTCTTGCTTTCTCTTTCGGGGTTTAGTGTTCTTGGCGCTGTGTTAATAGTGGCCGGGCTTTACTCCGTTCTATGGGGCAAGTACAGGGAGTACAAGGAAAGGGAAGCCGATTCAATAATCCTGGAACCAGTTAAGGGGAATGGAGGAAACAAGCAGATGGTGACGATGATTGAAGACATTGAAGCAAATGATATTGAAATGCAGAAACCAAAAGCCAACAAGAGCTCTGTGCAAGCCGGAGCAAGTGCTCCAATGGCACTTCCGGATTCCCAAAAGGCCTAACCAGAATTGAGACTTGAGAGAGGAAGGACCAAAGCAGAAGAGAGAGAAAAGTAAATACAAACCCCAGTAGATAAATAACCCTATAGATAAATAACTGAGGGGTTCAAGAAAAATAAATTTGTTTACTTAACTTGACAAGGTGAATGAATGCTATTCAATTTTTATTAGTTTAAACTGTGAACACTACAGTCAAATAAATAGTAAATTTCACAATTTAAACTAATAAAATAAATGAATATTACTCACTTATTTTTTCATGTTGGCAAACAAAATTGGAGTGGTCCCATGGAGGGCCAGGGGAAGAATTTTTTTTGTACTTCCAATCTCACTATTTTTTTCCCGCCTCTACTGGGAAATTTCTTTAACTAATGGACTTGTTAATCTTTCATGTAAGGTAATATTTTAATGAAGATTCGATGGGAAAAAAAAAAGAGGAGATTGCAGAACTTTTTTTACTATCCTGTCCACTGATCCAATGATTCTCCCAGTTCATTTGCATAAGTAGCTAAAGTTGTTGACGCTTGATTCAGATTCCACTAGCAGGCTGGTGCTTCACTTTTCTTATTATTTGTTTATTCTAAGGTTTCGTCATATGGTTATTGTTGTGGAATATTTGGGAGCATTAATTTGATGCTCTCATCTTTACTTAGGCTACACTTTTATTTTTGCATAGAAAAACATGTAAACGTGACTTTCTCAAGAAATTGAAACTGAGCATGTGATATGAAAGTTCTAAATAAAGATTTGGGTAAATATGCTGACTTTCCTTATGGTTATTTAAAATACAAGGATTTTCTCGGAGGTTTTTGAAGTGACACTAGCCAACGTTGTTAAACTTGTCGTTTAACAGTGTTAATTAAAAATAATTTTTTATGAGTTTATTCCTAAAATTAATTAAAAATAGTCAAAAATTAAAATGATAAAATATAAAAACCCTTAATTTCGTAACCATAATTCTATAATCCATTCTCTGAGAAAGTGTTTACACCATATTTTGCAAATACTTATCAACAGGGATATTAATGTCTTGTCGAGTGGAATGAGAGTGTCTTTTCGAGATAAAGCCTCATACGAACTTTGTCGAATAAAAGGCTATATCGGACAGTCAGTTATCCAACAAAAGGCAGGTGTGCTTAAATGGAAACACTTGATAGCAAACCAGGAAAAAGACGAAACACAACTATTAACACCCCATTTTGCTTCCAAAAAAAGTAAATTAACCATATTTGATTTTTTTTCCATGATCGCGCAAGAAAAAATCAAGATGATCTAGTTGGGAGGATGCAAATCAGAGTTGTTAACTATAACGAGCTCACGAAAACAAAGAAAAAACTATGCGAAGGTTGTTGGCATCTAACAACAGAAAATTGTGATATCTGACCTAATACGCTCGCGACCAGTAAATCAACTTTTGAAAAATAGTTAGTGAATGATTTTCCCATATCTAATAATACATCTGTATTCACTTTCAAAAAGCGAGTCTGTTAACACCAACTAAGGTCATTTTGGATTAGATTTGGCCCTAATTGGCAACTTTTTCGGCCCAAATAAGCTAAATTTTTTCTGACCTCTTGGGATAAAAAATATCCAAGAAGTCAATAAGCTAAATTTGACATTTTGATTAACGAGTTTTAAATTTTATTATTTACTTTCATTTTTATTTTATGTGATTGTGAAAATGAGATCATTTAACTGTTATATTTGTATTTCGATATTCGAACATGAGATACTCTATATTTCGTCAGGACGGGTTATGCTCTGGACGATCTGTGCCAAAAGATTAGATAGAGTATGCCAGGTTTGGATTCGAGCTTATTTTCTTGATAATCTTCACCGGTCTTGTAGTCGCAATAGGTTTGGGTTGAATCAAATAGAGATAAACTAGAGTTTGAATGAAATTAAGAGTTACTGGTTTGTGAGGACTCTAAACCCAGAAGAATCTCTTTCCTATTTGAATTCTAAAACTTTGATTTCCAATCTTTTTAGTTTAATTAGAATTATAATCCAAATCAAACTCCTTTTTCTTAAAAAAAATCATTAATAAAATATTTATAAATAAATCATAATCGCATTCAAATCTTTGTGGTCGATATCCAGATGTTAGTCACTATTCTACGAGTTAGTAGTTAAAATAATATTTTAAATAATTATTTTTAGTACGGTATGACACGAACTAATTTTTGGCGCCGTTGTCGAGAATTTAATTACGGTTACGATTTATTCATTAAAAGATTTTATTCTTGATTTTTCAATTCTTATAATACTGTAGTTGTAAACACCCAAATCTGACCAAACTAAATTTTAGGCACCTGCCTCGAATGCGCTCCAATGACGAAAGTATGAGAATCATGCTAAAATATACTCTAAAGTAAGCAGAATCACAAATATGACTCAAAACCTAAGAAAACCACCAAACAACATCTAGGCCATGACTTTTATGTTACGATCGTGACTTTTATGTCACGGCCATGACCTTTTTGTAAACCCTAAACTAGGCAGTGGCTTCCTTTGTCACGACTGCATCTTTTTATTCTAGCCACGACTTTTAAAAGTTGTGACTGTCATTTTCGTCACCATAAAATAGCGATCGTCACTATGGAAAAGTGAAAAGGTAACGGTCGTCAATATTATTCCTTTTTGGACATATGACAACATCTTAGAGGGGGTCTATATTGCTCACCTTACCTATAAATAGGCAGCGTTTCCAAGTAGAACAAGAGAGAGGAAGAACATGAAGGTCCAAACTCTGCCCAAATACACCCCCATCCGATATTTCCTTATCCATTCTACACTTTTCAAGCCTTGTTTGTGGTCTTCCTTGTGTTGAAGGAGTTCGTAGAGCTCGTATTGGCTTGGAGATAGCCTATTCTGGCCCCCGATGGGTCATTCGAGGTGGATATTCACACGAGGTAATCTTAAGAACTCACGACTCTTCTGTAAACTCTTATTTTCTTCCCCCGAGGTGTTGTCGATAAGGTTTTCATTATTTTTATCGTTTATTCATTATTTATTTTAATCTAAGCATTGTTCCTTCAAGTTTTCATTATCAATAGTGTATTCGTAACTCTTTGTTTCACATGTTTATTGTCGTTTTACTTCCTTTCGATGCTCACAAGCACACTGAGCACTTCAAAACTTTATGTGGTTCTGGAATATGACGGATGTGACCTTTTAATGTCACAGTCGTATGTTTTGTTTAACCTACAGTCATGGCCATGAACTTCGTAGACATGGCCGATATATTTTTGCCTTATTTGTTCACGACCGCAATATCATATTGTCACGGCCGTGATGTTCTTATAAGGCTAAAAGCATGAAAATCATGTTAAAAACTTTTGGCTATCCCTTTATTTTTAAGGTCTTTCTTCTCTTTATTCTTTTTTGTATATTCTGTATCATAGTCCATGTTCTTGATGGGAAGTGGATGGTAGATCTGACCGAGATTAAAAGTGTGTTTTAAGTATTTTAAGTATTCTGTTGTTCATTTTGATATCCTGTACATTATGTTTTAGAGATATTATTTTTGTAGAGGATGGAGGATGGTATATCTAGCCTAGAACGAATGGTTTATGGTCTCTGCCTAGCATATCCTGTTTATTTGAGTATGTTTTAGGCCTTGTATGTTGAATATGCTCCTTGTGAACCCTTAGAAACCATAGCCGTGACTTTTATTTGTTACGGCTATGAGATTGTTTTACTCTGTTCTTCGTAGTCACCTTATATTTGTCACGATCGCATATTTTGTGATTTATTTTGTCTAGGCCGCAACATTGGTTGCTACAGCTGTGAGTTTTTATGTATATTCAGTAGCTTAAAATAGTGTTTAAGTCTTTTCTATTTGTTTTGTACAGCCTGTTCATTGCATGTTAGGGGCCGAAATATTGTTGCACGACCCTTAGACCTTTACTTGTTCGTTTTATCGCTCATTCACATATTTTTCGCTTTGCTTTGCTCAAACGATACGTGTGGCATATCTAGAAATAAAAACCAAGTTGCATGACGTTAAGATTGTAGTTAAGATTTTGTTTATTTTCTCGCTTTTTTTGACCTGTCTTTAACCTCCCGTTCTGTATATGTTACCTTTAAAAAATTTACAATAAGAACTAATATTGACAACGTAGAGGCCAACCTCACGGTTGGGCGAAAAGGGTGCCTAACACTTTTCCCTTTTTGTATCTTAGCCCCCGAATCCTCTTATTCTCTTGTTACGTTTTTTAAAAAATCCATAGCCTTCTTTTTGTTTTTCTTGATTTTTTTCAAAAACCAAGTGGCAACTCCAATTTTCTAAAAAGGATGCTCAGATATCTTAGATTTTTTTATTTTGAAAAGAAAAGAACGTTTGTCGAAAAACAGTAGATATCTGGTGTATCCCGCGAGACTTGAAAAATGCCCACAGCAGTGAGTTACAATTCTTCCTTTTTCAGGTTCTTCGAAGATCGACGACGGCAGGAGTTTAGAACAAACAGGCGCAAAGACAAGCAAAGAGGATCATCTCTATCCATGCATTGCGAGTTTTAAATTTTGTCTTTGTTTCAAATCAGAGAAAACTAGATTTGGGGGGCTTGTAGCCTATCCCTAGTATTTTATTTGTGCATGCTCAGTCTCCGATCTACTTGTCCAGTTTTAGCTCTATTTGACCCAGGAATTGAACGCACTTTTCGGACGGCCCAACGAGCTTCACTCACATCACATACCGTACCCACTACCATGGCAGGCCAACATCAGGACAACCCACAGATCAAATCTCTGATTGAGTACTGTACTTCTTTAGAGTATGTGTCACCTTCCTATCTCCAGTCCCTTGTAGTTGGAGCCACGCACTATGAAATCAAAACCAATATCATTCAAATGCTCCCATCTTTTGTGGATTTGGTAATGAGGACCCGAAAAACATATAGATGAATTCCTAGAAATGTGCTCAACGGTCAAAATTACAGTCAAAATTAGTAATTTCTCTGATGAGGCCCTTAAAATGAAACTATTCCCATTGTCCCTTAAAGATAAAGTCAAACACTAGCATAATTCTCTAGAACGGAACACCATCACTACTTTGGCAAAACTTCAATAAGAATTCCTTAAAAAATATTTTCCTATAGGCAAGACCAACCAAATTAGATGCGCCATCATAAGTTTCACTTAACTCGACGGTGAGACCTTCTACGAGACTTGGGAACGCCTTAAGGATCTTATTAGAGCCTGTCCTCATCATCAGGTGCCTAAATGGAAACTAGTCCAGTGCTTCTGTCACGCCCCAAACTCCGGGTCACGTGAAACACCCGCAAGCAACCAAACATAACACCAAACCCGAGAATACACTCTCAATATAAAAGATACATGCATTGTATATCACTGCCCAAAGGCTTACATCACACGGCCCCAACATCGAAAAACATGTTACAACATACATGTTTAAAAACGAGTAAAAAGAAAGACTACAGATCTTCTGCCCCTCCCGGACCTCAAGATCAACCTGCATGATCGGTACCTGAAAAACATTTCAAATCCCACACAGTGAGCTAAAGCTCAGTAGAAGCTAGACAACACATGAAGTATAAGCTAAACATGCTGGGAAAATAAGGTGCAGTTTTCGACTCTCTTTCAAGCATTCAAAACGAGTTTTTACATGCAACAGGAAAGCGAGAAAAAAAACCATCTTTTGACTCACTCGAAAGAGCCATGAAAACAGTTGAAAAGGGGTCTTTAGATTGCGATTCACACGAGTCTTAAAAACAATTTAAAATTGGTTTTATCCGTCCCACAATGCAGTACATGCAATCCATGACACATATAACCGGCCCTCACAAGTCACAATAACAGTTCTACAGAAACACGGTGGTACACACCCATCACAAGGATTTTCTCAAACTCTCACCGAAGGACCATAGCGCCAACTATGCAACACACACAACTCGTGCAACACACTCAACGCACGCAACCCGTGTAACACACATCTTCACAGACTTTCACTGTAGGACCATTATACGCCCTCATCACATATCTTCACAGACTTTCACCGCAGAACCATTATCCGCCCAAACTAAGGCCTTGTTGACCAGAGCCAACGCATATCTTCACGAACTTTCACCGTGGGACCATTATTCGCCCCTCATATGCATATCTTTACGGACTTTCACCGAGAGAGCAAAATTTTCCCCACATATGCAAACAGATTCAAATCTACGCATTAACAGGTATCACTACACATGCCTAAATCACAGGATAAAACCGTATACCGCGGGATAAGACCGCATCAAAACATGCATACTAAACCAGGGTTTAAATACATAAAGCCATGTACTATCACTACGTTACACAAATCACGTCACATGTTACACACGCGACTCACACAACACCTGCAACTCATGCATCATGTACCACATCCATCCGTTCCCATATTCCACATAACCATGCCTATAAAACTTCTAAGTTCTAAAACATGCAATCACGGTACACGAAATGATACCAAAACATGTAATCCACTTACATAATCTGTACATAAAAAAATAGTTATAAATGCACATAACCATATATAGCAATACATCACGATGCCACCCGTCAAAACATCACCCGAACGATCCGTCCACACACTGGGACCCGTCCACACACCGGGACAACCAACATCTAACCCAGAGGCCAACACCACTCGAGCGGTCCCCTACTGACATACCTCTCTCCACACCATTGCTCGAGCGCTCAACCACCGCTCGAACGGTCCCTTACTGACATACCTCTCTACCACACCATCGCTCGAGCACTCAACCACCGCTCGAGCAGTCACCCACTGACTCAACTCTAGACCACCAGCCCGCTCGAGCGCACAACCACCACTCGAGCGGTCAACACTGGGAGGAAACCCAAACCAAGAAACAAAATCAAACCGCTGCTCGCAACGATGCACGTCATACACCCGACACAAACCCACGACGCCCACACGTACTTAACACAAACCCACGATGCCCACATGCGCCCAACACAAACAACAAACCTACAGAACATAACCTAACCAAGGGCCAACACAAACCTTCCACAAAACGGTTCTCACCAAAATCCCATCTCTAGAAAGAACACCAGACCCAACACGTCTTGCACCCAACGATGCACTAATCACCCCGCAGGAAATGACTAACACCCACTCCGTGACTTCAATTGACAGGACCCCATAATCTAATCAACTAAAAATCACTAGAGGAGAGCAGTCGATCGAGCCCCATAACCCAATCGACCGAGAGGCCACCGCACAACCAAAAGAAACCCTCAAGGCCTCAACACAACCAATGCGGGCTCCCACATGCCCAATACGGCTAACACAGACTCCCACACGCCCAACACGGCCAACACACATTCCCACACGCCCAACACGAAAAACACGAACTGCCACACAGCCAACATGGATGAAAAACAATTTGGAAATCTTAACATACCTTACTCTTTTGATCATAACCTTTCTACAAAAAGAATTTTGTTGTGAAAGAGGTGTCATTGGAAATAAGACTTTTGGAGCTTCAATTGAGTACAAGAACGACCCAATTTTGATTCTGCACGAGGGAGATATCATCAAAACAAAATGGCACAGCGTAGCCAGTCCGCTCGAGCGAACATCGGGCTCTCGAGCGAGCTACCGCCCGAGAAAAACCCAGATTTTCCCCGTTCTTGAGTTCTAAGCCCCCAAATTCTCAAACACACACAAACCACTATCTCAACCACAAATCGAAGCCTCCAAACACATTCTCGACACCCTTGGACGTGCCTAAACCCAAAGCTAGCACAAAACCTCGAAAGAAAAACTCAAAACCCGATTCCATTCACCGAAATCAACCCCAAAGTCCCTTTTCAAACCAAAACCCAATTTTTCAAAACATAAATCGGTTTTTTATGCATTTTTAACCGGTAAAAACACACACGATTACACGCAGCACCCTTATAAGACATGAGAGTCTAGGGTCCTATCTTGTTGAGTTGAAAACTCGATGTCTCGATCTACGTGCAAAAACAAACTTTGTCGAACTAAAATTTTATCCAGATGAACGCGTAGCCCACCATACCAATGGCAAGGATCCACTGTTGGATCGTCAAAAACTGAGCCTCGGGCCCTCGATAAGTTAGAGGGAAGGCAGAGCATTTGGTGAGTTTTCAAAGCTAGAGAGAGAGAAGAAAAGATATTTTGAAATAAATATCTAAATAAAGATATTTATAGGTTTGCCAGAAAATATCTTTTTTTTTTAAATTCACACCACAACGTCCAACGGCCCCGGGAACTAACCCCACATGCATATCTAAGCCCGATCATGCATCAAAACACATATAAACATGCAGCAAAAAAAACACTAAACACGCGTCGAAAAATGCTGAAAAAGAAAATGGGTTAAGATCTCACAACTCTACCCCCTTAAAGGAATTTTGTCCCCGAAATTCAACACAAGGTCAAAAGGAAACAACCCGTCGATCACAATCGACACAAGCACGAGAGATGGTCAGCCAAACCATTCCTAAGATGTAGTCAAACAAGGTCAGTTATCCTAAACAACGGCTAATGATCTCAACAGCACGTGATCTACCAACTCACCCCAACCTCACATCCTTACTAACCGTTGTCTCAACACAACACACCACCCACGGAGTCCACCACTAACTCCAAACCCATGGTTACGGCCTCGAACACAGCCTCGCCCTCTCCACATAAACATCATGTCTATATGAATGGAAAGACAGAACACAAGATGCAACATGTCGCATGAACATAAACACTAAGCATATAAGCATGCCAAACAAACTCCACATATCGAGGAGAATCGACAAGAATGATGCGTTAATCTGGACAACCTACTTAGATTTTTGTTTAGAAATCACGTTAGCTAAACGCGTTTCTAACTTGGCTCCTAAGTTTGTTAATCCAACTGCCCAAAGGCAAGACTAATCAATCCTAAGGTTGAACCCCCGTGCTCACATATACACATCATTCTCACACCTAACACGTCAACACGTTCATGTTCTCAAAACATCTAAACACATCCAATCAATCACACACAATCAACCTCACATGGTGACGCAACCTCTTCCCACGGCTCTTAGATATTTGAACCCAGAGCTCTGATATCATTTTGTCACGCCTTAAACTTTGGATCACGTAAAACAGCTGCAAGCAACCAAACATAACACTAAACCCGGGAATACACTCTCAATATAAAACATACATACATTGTATATCACTGCCAAAAGGCTTACATTACACGGCCCAACGCCGAAAAACATGTTACAGCATACATGTTTAAAAATAAGCAAAAAGGAAGACTACAGATCTTCTGCCCCTCCGGCACCTCCAGATCAACTTGCGTGACCGATATATGAAAAATATTTCAAATCACACACCGTGAGCCAAAGCTCAGCAGAAACTAGACAGCACATGAAGTATAAGCTAAACATACTAGGGAAACGAGGTGCAGTTTTTGACTCTCTTTCATGCCTTCAAAATGAGTTTTCACTTGCAATGGGAAAGCGAGGATACAAACCACCTTTTGACTCACTCACAAGTGCCGTGAAAACAGTTGAAAAAGGGTCTTTAGACCACGATTCACACGAGTCTTAAAAATAATTTAAAATTTATTTTATCTATCCCACAATACAGTACATGCAATCCATAAAACATATAATCGGCCCTCACAAGCCACAATAATAGTTCTATAGAAACACGGTGGTACACACCCATCATAAGGATTTTCTCGGACACTTACCAAAGGACCATAGCGCCAACTATGCAATGCACACAACCCGTGCAACACACTCAACGCACGCAACCCGTGCAACACACACGACGTATGCAACTCGTGCAACACACATCTTCACGGACTTTCACTGTAGGACAATTATACGCCCTCATCACATATCTTCACGGATTTTCACCGTAGAACCATTATACGCCCTCATCACATATTTACACGGACTTTCACCGCAGGACCATTATTCGCCCTTACTAAGGCCTTGTTGACCAGAGCCAACGTATTTCTTCATGGACTTTCACCGTAGAACCATTATCCGTCTCTCATATGCATATCTTTATGGACTTTCACCGAGGGACCAAAATCCGCCCCACATATGCAAATATATACAAATCAACGCATTAACAGGCATCTCTACACATACCTAAACCACGGGATAAAATCGTATACCGAGGGATAAGACCGCATCAAAACATGCATACTAAACCAGGGTTTAAATGCATAAAGCCATGTACTATCACTACGTTACAGAAATAGCGTCACATGTTATACACGCGACTCACACAACACCTGTAACTCATGTAACATGCATCACATGCATTCGTTCCCATATGCTACATAACCATGCCAATAAAACTTTTGAGTTCTAAAGCATGTAATCACGGTACACGTAACGATACCAAAACATGTAATCTACTTACATAATCCGTACATAAATAAATAGTTATAAATGCACATAACCATATATAGAAATATTTCACGACGCCACCTGTCAAAACATCACCCGAACGACGCGTCCAGACACCAGGACAACCAACATCTAACCGGGAGGCCAACACCACTCGAGCGCTCGAGCACTCAACCACCGCTCGAACAGTCCCCTACCGACATATCTCTCTGTCACACCACCGATTGAGTGCTCAACCACAGCTCGAGCGGTCACCCACCGACCCAACTCTCGGCCACCAGCCCGCTCGAGCTCACAACCACTGCTCGAGCGGTCAACGCTGAGAGTAAACCCAAACCAAGAGATAAAATCAAACTCCTGCACACAACGATGCACGTCATACACCCGACACAGACCCACGACGCCCACACGTGCCCAACACAAACAACAAACCTACAGAACATGACCTAACCAAGGGCCAACACAAACCTCCCAAAAAATGGTTCTCACCAAAACCCCATCTCTAAAAAGAAGATAGGACCCAACACGTCCCGCACCCAACGATGCACCAATCACCACGCACTCAACCGTACCCCAACACCCCGCATGAAATGACTAACACCCTCTTAGTGACTTCAATTGACAGGGCCCTATAATCCAATCAACTAAAAATCACTAAAGGAGAGCAGTCGATCGAGCCCCGTAACCCAATCGACCGAGAGGCCACCACACGACCAAAAGAAACCCTCAAGGCCCCAACACAACCAACACAGGCTCTCACATGCTCAACACGTCCAACACGGACTCCACACGCCCAACACAGCAAACATGAACCCCCACACGGCCAACACGGATGAAAAAAAGTTTGGAAATCTTGACATACCTTCACTCTTTTGATCATAACTTTTTTCTACAAAAAGACTTTTGATGTGAGAGAGGTGTCATTGGAAAGAAGACTTTTGGAGCTTCAATTTGAGTATAAGAAT
Source organism: Heliamphora ciliata (assembly GCA_032360265.1). Lineage (NCBI taxonomy): Eukaryota > Viridiplantae > Streptophyta > Magnoliopsida > Ericales > Sarraceniaceae > Heliamphora > Heliamphora ciliata. The sequence goes on from JAUMHN010402231.1 coordinate 15,019, forward strand.
GACCCAATTCCGAGTTTGGACGAGGGAGATATCATCAAAACAAAATGACCCTGCGCAGCTAGTTCGCTAGAGCGGACATAGGGCGCTCGAGCGAGCTACCACCCGAGAAAAATCCAAATTTTCCCTATTATTGAGTTCTAAGCCCCCAAACTCTCAAACACAAACAAACCACTATCTCAACCACAAATCGAAGCCTCCAAACACTTTCTCGACACCCTCAGACGTGCCCAGACCAGAAACTAGAACAAAACCTCAAAAGGAAAACTCAAAACCCGATTCCATCCACCGAAATCAACCCCAAAACCCCTTTTGAAACCAAAACCCAATTTTTAAAAACATAAATCGATTTTTCATGCATTTTAATAAGTAAAAAAACACACGATTACACGTAGCACCCTTATAAGACATGAGAATCTAGGGTCCTACCTTGTTGAGTTGAAAATTCGACGTCTCGATCCGCGTGCAACAACGAACTTTGCCAAAATAAAATTTTGTTCAGATAAACGCGTAACCGACCATGCCAATAGCAAGGATCCACTGTTGGATAGTCGAAAACCAAGTCTCGGGCCCCCGAGATGTTAGAGAGAAGGCAGAGCATTTGGTCAATTTTCAAAGCTAGAGATAGAAGAAAAGATATTTTGAAATAAATATCTGAAGGAAGATATTTATAG
>JAUMHN010402241.1:0-15687 GCA_032360265.1 Heliamphora ciliata
TTTATGTTAAGTTTATATTCCTTCTTATCCTTTTAGGAAAGTGTGGATATATATACTTAATATAATATTTTCTTTTATATCATAAAGGAGGCTTCAAAACAAAAAACCCTAATTCCCATAAGCTAGCCGCCACTCTCTCTCTCTCCCTTTTGGCAATCAATATTTTGCCTTTTGGAGATAAGTGTGAGAAGAAACCAAGGCAAGAATATACGAAGATCCGGATCGGTGCCCACTCGCCGGGATCATCGCGTGCATCGGGATATACGTGAGAAGATCGTTGGGTCGTCTCGGATCGTTGTTTGGTATCAAAGAAACTTGTTCAAGTTTCTTGAAGGTATATTTAATCCTAAAATATTAAATTATTTTATTAGTTTTCATGAAAATCGCACAACGTCATTTTTTACGGTGACGACGTCGTTCATCGAACCTTTTCCGCTGCGCGGCTCTAACACCTACAGATTACACCACTCTTATCACGGATGCTGCTAAAGTGAAAAAGAGTCAGTTTTTTGAGTCTTTTCTTATGCATGATGTAACAAGTGGGTTGAAGACCGAGTCTGTTGAATCTATTTTCATTGAGTCCGTTAACAATGTTTGTTACAATAAGTCTGCCTGGATCACACCTATTGGCATCCTGAACCCTTTTCACTTTGAATCTCAGGATGTAACTGCCTTTGAAATCAATAAAATGAAATTGAATTCATCTTACTTTGTTGTGTCTCAAAAATTTTTCATTTATTCTAAAAATTTTAAAGAATTCGAGGAGGATATCCTCCAAGAATTAAAACTTTTGATTGAAAAGGAAGAAGAAATGCGAGCTAAACCTATAATTGAAGAAACTTTTTTAATAAATCTCAACACCAAATTAGTCTTTTTATTAAAAGAATTTAAAGATGTTTTTTCATGGTCCTACGAAGATATGCCTAGCATAGATCCTAACATCGTACAACACTAAATTCCCCTTTACCTTGATGCTAAACTCGTTAAGCTGAAGCTTAGGAGGATCAGATCGGATTGGGTGCTCAAGATCAAGAAAGAGGTTACCGAGCAGATAGACGCCAAATTTTTCATGGTTACAGAGTATCCAAAGTGGGTTGCCAACATCGTTCTAGTGCCAAAGAAAGAGGAAAGGGCCTGGGTGTGTGTCAACTTCAGGGATCTTAACAGAGCTAGTCCCAAGGATAACTTTTCTCTTCCCCACATAGATGTATTGGTAGATAACACCGTTAAGAATGCGCTCTTATCTTTCATAGATGGATTTTTAGGGTACAATCAGATTTTGATGATGCTAGAAGATCGAGAGATGACTACCTTCACGACACCTTGGAGCACCTATTGTTATATGGTCATGTCATTCGAGTTGAAGAACGCAGGTGCAACCTACCAAAGGGCTGCTACTACGTTACTGCATGACATGATTGTGAAATCTAAGACCAGAGAAGGACACGTCGTCGCATTAAGAAAATTCTTTGAGCTGATAAGAAAGTAGACGATGCGTCTAAACCCACAGAAGTGTGCTTTTGGAGTTACAGCAGGGAAGATGCTCAAATTTAAGATCACGTAGCAAGGTATAAAGGTAGACCCATCAAAGATCAAAGCTATCCTCGAAATGCCTTCTCAAAGGATGAGAAGGATGTAAGGAGTTTCTTAGGGATGATTCAGTTCATCAGCCGATTTATTGCTAAGTTGACCACTACATGTGAACATCTGTTATGGCTTTTGAAGAAAGGGACCAAGTTTTAGTGGGATCAGCATTGTCAAGATGCCATCGACACCATACGAAAGTATCTGTAGAATCCTCTAGTCTTGTCGCCAGCGAAACCCAATAATCCTCTAATATTGCATTTGTTAGTAATTAATTCAGCAATGGGGTACATGCTCGCACGGGAAGATGAAGCCAATGTAGAAAGAGCTGTCTACTACTTGAGTGGGAAGATAACGGAATATACGCCCTTAGAGAAGACTTACTGGGCACTAGTCTTGGCATCCAGGAAGTTACGTCACTACATGTTAGTGTACTGAGTTGTTTTAATCTCGAGAATGAAACCGCTCAAATACCTCTTGAAGAAGCTAGCATTAATAGGAAAGTTAGCCCGTTGGTTGCTTATGTTAGCTTAATTCAATTTGCAGTACGTCATGAGAAAATCCGTGAAAGGAAAAATTGTTGCTGAATTTTTGGTCAACCATCCTATTGAATGAGGAGAAGAACCAGAGTTTGAATTTCTTGATGAATAAGTGTTGAAAATTGAGATGGATCCATAGACCCTCTATTTTGACGGAGCCTCAAAGCAATACGGGTACGGGATAGGGATACTCCTCATCACTCCCGATGATTCCCATATCTCTTTGGGTTTTACATTGAGTTTTGAGGTTACTAACAATTAGGCTGAGTACGAAACTTACTTAGCAGGATTGGAAACAACCTTAGAACTTGAGCAAGGAAGTTTGAAGTTATATGGGACTCAGCTTTGGTCGTCTTCCAAGTAAAAAGAGAATGGAAGGTTAAAGAAGAGAGGCTGATTCAGTATCATCGGGAGCTCGAAGTAATGATCCCTTGCTTCGAAACTATGGTGTTCACCCACGTTTTTAGATTGCAGAATAAGTTCGCTAACGCTTTGGCTACTTTTGCATCGATGATAGAAATACCACCTGGGGTAAGGATGAGACCATTGGAAATTCAGTAAAGAGATACACCTGCAATTAATGATATTTTTGCTATATGAGAAGTTGATGATGAATTACCCTGGCACGACATTTGGAACTTTATTAAGAAATGAGAGTATCCTAGTCGAGCTAGCAAGAAGGACCAAAGGGAAATCTAGAGGCTTGCTGCACAATTTGTGATTTGTGGAGGAAGACTGTACAATAGGAGATATCTTGGAATTAACAAACTTTGTGTTGACACAGAAGAGGGACATGAGTTGATGAAAGAAGTTCACAAAGGAGTTTGTAGGCCTCACATGAATGGAATGATATTGGCTAAAAAGATCCTGCGCCAAGGATATTTTTGGATGACAATGGAGGCAGACTGTCACCAGTTTGTTCGGAGATGCCAAAAATGCCAAGGTCACGCAAACCTCATGCATGTGCCGCCATCTTAGCTCTATAACATGACGTTACCTTAGCCATTCTCAGTTTGGGGAATCGGCGTGATATGAAAGATTACACCCAAGGGATCGAATGGACATGAGTTCATCCTTGTAGCAATCGACTATTTCACAAAGTGGGTAGAGGCCGCCTCCTACTCTGTTCTGAAGGCCTCTCAAGTAGTTAGATTTATTAAGAAAAATCTTATCTATCGATATGGGGTTCCGCACAAAATTATTTCTAACAATGGTTCTCAATTTTAAGGAGAGGTTTTAGATCCCGTGGAGAAGTATCGGATTGTCAGTTATAAGTCTTCTCCGTACAGACTGCAAACCAATGGAGCCGTGGAAGCTGCCAACAAGAAGGTGAAGAAGATTCTACAAAAGATGATAGAGGGAACCAACGATTGGATGAAAAAGTTTCTATTTGCACTTTGGGGATATCGAACATCAATCAGGACTTCTACTGGAGTAACACCATATGCATTAGTCTATGGAATGGAAGCCGTTCTACCCATAGAATTGGAGATTCCATCTCTGAGAATAATGGCCAAAAGCAGTATTCTCGAGTTTGAATGGCAGGGAGATAGATTTGAAGAACTGCTCCTGTTTAATGAAAGAAGACTCAGGGCACTATTTCACGTTCAAGGATAACAGAGGAGAATAGCTCGGGCATTCAACAAGAAGGTTAAGTCTCAAAACTTAAAGGAAGGTGACTTAGTCCTTAAAGAGATTAGAGCTCTAATATTTGATCCAAGGGACAAGTTCAAACCTAATTGGGCCGGACCTTATCTCATAAAAACCTTGATGCCAGGAGGCGCTGCTATCCTTATAGACCTAGACGGGAATGTTTTCTCTACACTCATCAACTCAGATCTGCTCAAAAAGTTCTATCCCTGAGAAAAAATCCACATAAAAGAGAGTATCAATACTCGAGTGTAACTTGAGCCTCGAACTACGTTATGGCCTGATTCCCTTTCTTTGGGATATGTAGGCAGCTTTTGTCAGAAGTTCGACCCAAACCTCTAATTAAATTCCCTCCTTTATAACCACATTTCAAGTAATGGATCAATACAAAAGCTTATTTTAAGTTTTTATAATAAAATGATTACATTATAAAAATAAAGATCTGAAGAAGAGTTTCAAAAATCACGACAAACAAAAGTGGAGAGACTTTCATTAATAAGATTTACCGTACAATTGCAAAAACAAGAGAGGGTCGCAAATCCTCATCCTAAGAAACTAAAAAGGGAAAACAAGCAAGATATTGAGACACAGCAAAGTAGAGTCAAGTCTTTCTCCTTTATGCATCTCCTCCTTGTCCTACCCTACGCTCTATCTCCACCTGTAGCTAAGCCTAGTAATCCCTAGAAAGTTCGTTGTCAAAATCCTTACCAGTCGGTACCCTCAGTCGAGAAGACCAAGCCTACTGGTAATGACCTAAGAAGGGGTGTCGATGCGGAGAACTATACAGATGTCTTACAATGGTCTCAGGCATGAACTGAGAATGCCTGAACTAACGAAGGATACGATGTGGATGATAAAAAGTGGCCAGCTTCAAGCAGACCAACAAAACCTCCGAGTGACCCAGAGTCGCAGTAGTTATGAAAGATATTTTTAGCCAGGGGCATAACCAGGAGATGTCTTCCCCGGTAAGAGAACTTAGGTAGTCCTTCCAAGCGACTTCCGCCGAGCAAAGGTGATAAACCTAACGGCGATTAAAGGACTTCACACTGTAACTATGAGATATAGGCTTCTCCAGCAAGTTCACCTTCTCCAACAGCCAAACCTAAGAGTACAAAGAAAAGGAGAGATGAGTAAAAAAATAGAGATAAACAAAGAAAAATGAGAGCCAAGTGGAAAAATAAAGAGAAACAAAAAAAAGGAGAGCCCAACGGGAAAATCGAGAGAAAAATAGAAAAAGGAGAGTTGACTGAACCACCTATAGCAGGAAAGCACTGCCAGCAAATTAAGGGGCACCATCAGTATGAATTGCATCAAGACCGAGGAGAGTCTCGGAAAGGACTAATGGGACAAGATCTCGACCCTCGTGGATCTGATAAGCCACATCCACCGAAGAAGAGCTGACTCGCCCTTCAGAAGGGCCCAAAAGGAAACAAGCCAGAAGGTAGATACAAAGGGCATAGCGACACTGAAGCTAGAAATAGAAGTCGCCAAGAGATCCTTGAGGCCCCCGAAGCGGTCTATGATCCTAGCTACATCGATGAATCCGTCATGAGTGATCAGTGATGCCTCACGTTTGGAGTAGTTGCAAAGCTGCATCAACCAATCCCTGGGACTTGAGAAAAGGGTAGGAACTATAACCTCTTTTTGAGCTGAAATCTCTAGAATGGTAGAGAAGTCCTCCATCGTTGGACAAAGCTCCTTGTGCCCGAAACAAAATAGATGTACCTCAGGATCCTACAGCTAAGTTGCTCCTCGCACAAGATGCCATCGACCCTCATTGTTCGTTAGGAGAATAACGCATCTAGGCCGAAGTTGAGAAAATTTTTGCGCTAGACCAGAGAGGAGTCGCCCCTCAAAGCAAAAAGAGAGTTGTTGTAAGGGTGGGCCATGAAGAAGGCAAGAAAGGTGCAAGGATATTCATAACAGTGGGGTGTAGAACAGTTGCACTCTTTATAGAACCAGAAATGGAGGGAACCCACATAATTTGCTTTGAGTTGCCCGCCAAAAAGTTTTGTCACGACTGTCACCTTCTCCGAACGGCTGCCAACTTCATATCTCACGGCTACCATGTTTTCCCCTAGAATATTGTGGCCGTGATATTCCAAAATATAGGCCGCAAACTTTGTCCCATGAGAGTTTTGGCTGCCACATTCTAAATACACAGTCGCGAATTTATTTCTCACGCTTGCAACCTTTTTATGTTGAAATTTTGATAGCCTCTCCCTATTTTGCCAGCATACCCCAAATTGTCTTAGACGACTCGTAAATAACTTGCAATAAGAAAACAGTTTATATAGTAGAGTCTCAACTTATAAGTCATACATCATGCATAATCAAACTCTAACATTCATAAGGGATTTTCATGTTATAAATAAAAGAGTCAAGACATCTATGATAATAAAAAATGTAAATCAAATGACACGAAAGCCCCACCCATCATGAGTAACAAAAGTAATGTGTGTATATGGTACATGTGTCAAGGCACGCAAGCCAAAAGTAAAATAGAGGCACGAAAGCCCCATCCATCGCAAAACAAATGTATATATGCAGTATATCGGGAACAATGTATCAGTGCAGTGTATCGGCAGTGTGTCAGAACAGTGAATCAACAGAAGTATATTAGTGTAGGATATTAGTGCAGAATATCAAAATGTATGTATCAAGCGGGCACGCAGACCTAAATAAGAATAAGCACGCAGACCTCTATTAATAATGAAAAGGAGAAAAGATCATCAGTAGTATGGCAGCATAAGATCGGTCACTCTCAACGGGCCCTCTTCCTTTGAGCGACGTACATGTTAGGGTTGTATACTAAAAATTATGAATTTTATTTGATTTTAGTATTTAATTTTATTTTAATAAAATTATTTTTCTATTTTTATAGAATCTTAATGAGTAAAGTATGCAATTTTTTTTTAATATTATGCATAGTTGTCTTTTATTCTGTATAGTATTTAATCTGGTATGTAGAGTACGACTTGCACACAGAAGACCAGATTACAGGTTATTGCAGAATATAAGTTTTTATTCACAGTTTAGATAAAAATGGACAAACCATCGGTACGACTGTAGCACAGAGTTTTAGTAAGCCTATCTTGGTTAGGAAAAACAGATAATAGCGTCGTCTATTATTCCGACTCGCTGTGTTAGTACACTTTGTGTGTATTGAACAGGACCACATTGGGATAATTAATTTTATACTAACTATATAAATTAATTCACACCACAAGGTTATTATGAGTGCTTATGCTCATAATTCTGAAATAATTATTATTTGTGTATATTTAATATTCGTTGTTTTGATTCATTAGAGGGTGCGATTTTTTATGGGTCTATAGTCCTGGTGAGTTGGATAGCGGTATTAATTATATGGTGAATATTAATTATTGACGGAATCCACATCCCAATTTTTTATGGGTCTATAGTCTTGGTCTATAGTCTTGACTTTGTTTACGATTAATCGAGGGGTCGGGTAGTTTTAGAACTGTGCTAAATTTGTTTGCAGGCATTCTAATCCGAATTTTATGATCATTATTTTATTAATATTTGATTGAATGGTTGAATGATGATTATTATTTAATTTTTAATCATGAGGGTTGATCGTGATTATTTAAGCTTTTTTAATTCTAATGTGAGCCTACGGGACATAAATTTTTGATATAAAAGCTTTTATTTGTTTTTAAATATTATTCAGAATATTTGAGAATAGGTTTGAATATCTAAGAACACGAAGAACATGCGGCGACATAATCGGCGGCACCAGTGGTGGTTTTGGGTTTTTTGGGCCACGGATCGCGGTGGTTTTTGTATGATTTTTGTGACAAGTTTTTCCGGCAATATTTCTGCAATTTTAGGCTAAAAAACAGTAATAAAACAGTTTCTAAAAATATAAACAAAAACAATGGAAAAACAGCCCACTGGTGGTACTTTTAGCTGCGACAGTTTGGGCCGTTTTTGGTGATTTTGTCTAGTGTGTTCGAAACTATTTTTAGGCAGATTTTTAAGCATATAACAGTAACAAAATATACCTAGAAAACAGTCCAAAAATTGGAGAAAAACAACCACAAAAAAAGAGGCAAAAAGCAGTGGCGGTGGCAGCGACATCGGGGCTGTTTTGGGGCCGTTTTGAGCCTTTTCAGAACAATTTTCGAGGCGTTCTTCACGGTAACATGTTGCTGGATGTCAGTGCTAAAAATAGGAGGAAACAGGAACCAAAACGACCATGGTAAAAGCTGGAACAAGTAGCGGCAACAAGGGCAGCGCTGAGCAGGTAGTGCAGGTGCTTCGGCAGCCATTGAAAACTATTTTTTGAGCTGTTTTTGAACCAGAGTTTTTATAAAAAATAGTATTTTTTGTAAGCTACGTTTCAAAAAAAACCTGAGACGAAAACAAAGTTCGGATAACGCTTGAACGATCTCGAAAAGTTGGCGGCAACCAGGGGTGGCACGACAGTAGCGGCGGTGGTGGTTTGGTGGCCATCAAAATATGTTTTTCTTGATGTTTTCAAACCGGGGTTTTAACATAAAAATAGTATATTTTGTTAGCTACGTTTTAGAAAAAGTAGGGACAAAAATAGAGTTCGAAAAGAGGTCAAAATAGTCTCAGGAAGAAATTTGTGCAGTGCTGCCGACGGGTGGCCAGTTGCGGTGGCTAGTTTTGGGACTCCTGGCAGTTGTTTTCTGATATGTTTTGATCCGAATATGTTGTATATCTATAACACTGCTAGTGGATGAGTCCGTGTTGGATTCTGATAATAATAAGCAGCTTTCTGCAGCGATTGAAAAATTAGAAGATTATCTTCATGTAGGAACATGAAACTCAATAGAGTTTCTGTTCGGTCATAATATATATATATATACATATATTACATTTTTATTTATATAAACTGCGTTGATGACGTATATCTATTTTATTTTTTCAGTTTATTTTAATTAATTCAAAAAATTCGATTTTAATTAATATTTTTTTAAAAAAATAAAATTAAGTTTTTTTAATTAAATTGAAAAATTTTAGATATTTTTTTTTACAAAATAACACGTTTAAGATTATTTTTTTTAAATCGGATATCTTGGAAGAACATGGATATTAATTTTGGATTTTAGTTTAATTAAATAAAAAAATATTTAAAACACGAAAAGATGGTTTGTCAAATCAGAATCTTTTGGATCGTGTACACAAAAAGATGTTTTGGAATCTTTCAGATCGTGTGGGTTTTAAAATTAATAAACTTATTTTAATTAAACGAATTTTCATAACTCTAAAATATGTTTTAAAAATTTAAGTGGAAGAAAAAATTTATTCACAGACAAATCATGTGGTCTCCATCACCAGTTCGTAGGTAATGTAATTAATTCTACGTGTTAGCATTAAGGCCTTCCTCTGCATCGGACAGGATTAATTGCGGTATCATCGGTACGAACCTTCTTTAGGAATAATTTTAGATAATTGTTAGTGTAGATCACTTTTTCATTTGAAGAGTTCATTGTAAAGCGATTGATTTGGGATTAGGTGGTGGTTAACACTTAACTGTAAATAATAGTATCCTCTCGATCTGAGTCACTGCTATTATTTGTTGGACCGAAACTATATTAACTATTTAATTTTACTTGGCATGTTCTGTTGCTTAGATAGTAAAATTAATAGAAATTGTTCTGTCTAGACAAACGATGGATAGTAGACGTCCTTCTATCGAGAAATTCTATTCACAAGGTACTAGGCTGCTAGCGAATTATTTTTTAAATGGTAGAGGAAACTAATTTTAAAATAAATTCAAAATTTTACTTGTCATAATTAACAGTTATTTTAATTATGTAATTCTCAATATTAAAATGATATTCAATCCACTGATTAATATACTTAAAAAGAACAAACTAACGAGATCAAATTTTGTTGACTGAAAATGTAACTTGGATATAACTTTAACTACCAAGGGTATTCCTTCAATGCTAAGAAATGTGTTTGTTTTCTAAAAGGGGTTCTTCCTCTAAGCCGAAACGCATGAAGAAGAAAAAGATTCAAAAACAAGGTGACACGATTTCTAGGGTAGTTAGTGAGCCACACACTGGTGTGAAAAAACCGAAAGGCAGATATTTTCATTGCAACCAAACACGGCACTGAAAAAATCAATGTCCAATTTATCTCAACAAGCTGAACAATCATGGTTAGTTCTGTTCACTAGTTGTGAAAACATGTTTAGCTGTGTTATCTACCGGTACCTAGTATGTAGATACGGGAGGCACTGATTATGTCTGCAATTCATTGTCGGGGTTCTAGAAAACCCAACAACTTAGTGATGGAAAGAGTTACCTGCATATGAGTAATAATACAAATGTGACAGCTGTTGTAGTGGGAGATGTCACTCTTAATTTTAGTAGAGATTGGGCATTAATATTGAGAGATTGTCTTTATGTACCTTCCATTAGAAGGAACTCAGTTTTCGTTTCTAGATTAGTTAAAGATAGATATTTGATTTAATTTAATAACTCTATGGTTATTAAGGATAATAAACGGGTTATTTGTTCTGGTACATTTGCGGATGATCTTTATGTTATTACTCCAATCACTTTTACACTGCAACTGATTGAATTGAATAACACATCTAATTTACCATACAAGAGAAAGTTTTCATCTTTAATGAACCAAAAGTTTCTTCGGCACTTACGCTTGAGTCAAATTAATCTAAAAAGGATAAATAGACTGATAGAAGATGGACCTTTGAGTATTTAATTTTATTTTAATAAAATTATTTTTTTATTTTATGAGAATCTTAATGAGCAATATATGCAATATCATTTTTTCAATATTATGCATGGTTATTCTTTATTATGTATAGTATTTATTCTGATGTGTAGAGTACAACATACACACAGAAGACCAGATTATTGATTTATGCAGAATATAGGTTTTTGTTCACAGTTTACATAAAAATGAACAAATCATCGGTATGACTGTAGCACATAGTTTTTATAGGCCTATCTTAGTTACGGGGAACAGATAATAGCGTCATCTATTATTCTGACTCACTGTACTTGTACACTTTGTGTGTATTGAACAGGACCACATTGGGATAATTAATTGTATATTGACTATATAAATTAATTCACATCCCAATGTTATTATGAGTACTTATACCTTTAATCCCGAAATAATTATTATTTGCGTATATTTAATATTCGTTGTTTTGATTCATTAGAGGGTGCAATTTTTTATGGCTTTATAGTCTCGGTGAGTTGGATAGTGGTACTAATTATATGGTAAATATTAATTATTGATGAAATTCAGGTCCCGATTGTTCAGAATTGACGATACCCCCTTAAGAAAGTTTATGAGTTTTGACTGAGCTAAACCTTGCATGTGGATTTAATTATCCGGCAGTCAAATAAGTTAAGCAGAAGGGTTTAAGAAATTTCAAAAATGCTGATTAAATTGAATTGTCAGTAATTGAATATAATTAGCGGGTATCGAGAATCTTAACGTGAAAAAATGAGTTAAGCATTTAATAATAGGAGTTCAATGCAAATTTGTCTTGAGATTATGGCTAAGAGTGCCGTTACAGTTGTTTAGTGGTATGAACTGTAATTTAGTATATTTATAAAAATTGCAGAAACTGCTGCTAGAATTTCATAATTACAGAAACCGCTGAGAGGCTTGCAAATTTGTGGAAATCGCTAGATGGGTGTCATGGTTACACTAGAAGTCTTTGTCATAATTACTTCACAGGTCCCTAATGTAACCCTATAAATATGCAGGTAGGCTAATCCAAATTCGTAAATTGTCTTTGAAGATTAAGGTTGTCCAAGTTTTGCCAATTTCAATTCTCGAAGGATCGTAGCCTTACGTTGGGGAATCGCATCATGAATACAGTAAAAGGTTTGACCAGAGTTTCAACTGAAAAAATCAAAATTTATAGTTGAAGAGTTGACCAAAAGGTATTCATCTGAATTAACTGTGGTGGCACGGGTTTTTATTTTGATCGTTTGATATCAAAAAGTTTTTATCTGGAGCTCATTTTGACAATTTTTCGTCTAGTTTTATTTTTTTGAAAAATCGTTTACAAATCAATGATTTTGACAGTTTACCTCGAATAGTACCCTCTCTAAGATGACTCATAGGATGATGATCCTATCTCTCCAGTCTCCTCCTCTAAACCAGTAGCACTCTGCGTAGTACTAGAAGCTTGGGTCCTAGATGAGGAAGCAGTAGCAGTAGAATCAGATTAAGGCATGATAGGAACAACTGGAACGGCTGGTAGCGCATGACCTCCACGAGTCCTCGGCTCCCTACCCCAACCACGTTGAAAGAAGGAATGGACACGTGAGATGATAACAATATGAATGAATAGGAAGGAAAAGTGCAGAAATGTAATATGAGTAGAATGAATCAAGTACTGTAGCATGGTCATCCTGAGGAGTAAGAGGCTCCGTGCGCTGGGCTTGGAAAGTAGCATCCCAGCGACAAACCAATATCCTTAACCCGGAGATCAGACGAACTAGTCGCACCACTCCCGAGGCATCTGTCAAGAAAAGGACCAAATCAATACAGTCAGATATAAGAATCAGTACAGTCAGATATGAAGGGCAGTACGAAAAGCAGAGAAAGGAAGAAAGGATGTCATACCTACTCTACACTAGGAGGAAGGAGAACCTTTTGGGCCACTGGCTCGGGGATCTGGATCCGGTGAACCCGGTCTACAAAGGTGTCCATCGTCCATGGCATCTGTGGGTGGGCAGGACCGGGGGCAGTAGGAAGAGGACCCCGCTCGGATGCATAGGCCCCCATAGCAGATATGAGCCTCTCTCGGGCGAAGACCGTATAATCACGATCCTCACCCTTGATCAGCATGGCAGCATTGATACCCGTTATGGCACGGGAATCTCAATCGTAAGAAGGGTGTTGGTCTGACGCATCCCAACCGGAGGCATCCTCAGGATACAAAAATAATCATAGCATAAAGACTGCCAAACCACCCGCTCACCGAGGTACCACTCTTTGTAGAATGGCCCCTTAAGCAAGACGTGAGTCCGGGTAGCCTTTCAGCTCAACACCAGGTCGACGCCAGACCGCACCTCCATGCCGACCCAAATATTCCAGTAGACCTGAAGATCATGAAAGCATATCAGCAAGTATTATAAATACAAGTAATTAGAAGTGAGAATGAACTAAATCATGAATGACGTAGCCGGTCAAAAGTGAGGGTGTCTAGAATGTGGCGATCATCATCAATGTCCTTCTCACCGGGGTTTGTACCCTAGTAACGTCTTACCCACCGGAGTGCCTGGGGAATGATAAGTGGGTCATCACAGGAATTCAACGTCTGGCACATGCCCAAGAACTCATAGGCCTAGAGCTGCAAAAAATCAAGAGAAGTGTCACTATAGTTGAACCAGATATGCAAGTATGGAAATGGAAAATAAAAAACAGAACAAAGAAATAGAGATGTACCTCCTAGATGCGCCAATACCTGCCTATGCTTAGGTCAGAGGTCTAGGTGGCAGTGTTAGGGTTGGTTTACTGAAAATCATATTTTTAGTATTTAATTATATTTTTTAATAAAATTAATTTTTTATTTTATGAGAATCTTTATGAACAATGTACGTGTATCATTTCTTTAATGTTATGCATGAATATCTGATATTCTGTATAGTATTTAATCTGGTGTGTAGAGTACGGTTTGCATACAGAAGATAAGATTTTAGATTTTTACAGAATATAAATTTTATATTCACAGTTTAGATGGAAATGGACAGAGTTTTAGTAGGCCTATCTTGGTTACGGGGAACAGATATAGCGTCGTCTATTGTTCCAACTCTCTGTGCTAGTACACTTTGTGTGTATTGAACAGGACATTTGGGGTAATTAATTTTATACTGACTACATAAATTAATTCACATCCCAAGGTTATTATGAATAGTACTTATCATCTTAATCTTGAAATAATTATTGATTTGCGTATATTTAATATTCGTTATTTTGATTCATTAAAGGTGCGATCTTATATGGGTCTATATTCTCGATGAGTTAAATAGCGGTATTATTTATACGGTGAATATTAATTATTGATGAAATTCACATTTCGAAAGATCGGGATTGGCGATACCCCCTTAAGGAAGCTTATAAGTTTTGACTGGGCCAAACCTTACTGGTGAATTTGATTATCCGACAATCAAATAAGTTAAGAAAAAGTGTTTAAGGAATATTAAGATGCCGATTAAATTAAATTGTTAGTAATTAAATTTAATTGGAAGGTATTGGGAATCTTAACATGGACAGAAATGGCAAGTATTTAATAACAGGAGTTCAATGCTAGATGATATTGAGATTATGGGTCAGAGTGCAATTATAATTCTTTAGTGGTGTGAACTGTAATTCAGTGTTTTATGAAAATTGAAGAAATCGTTGCATCGTTCCATAATTATAGAAACCGTTGGTAGGTATCTGTGTTCCACTGAAAATCTTACTCATAATTACTCTCCAGGTCCCTGCTGTAACCCTATATATATATACGAGTAAACTGAACCAGTTTTATAACATAACTTGTCTTTCAAGACTAAATATATCTGGGTTCTACCGGTACGAGTTCTCGATAGTTCGTAACCCACACTACGTTCGAGAATCGTGTAAGGGAATAAAGTAGAAGATCTGACAGGAGTTTCAACTGAGAATCAAACTGTAGTTAAAGAATCGACTGATAAAAAGGTATTTTCTTAAATTAACTTTGCTTGCATAAGTTTTATTTTTGATCGTTCGACGTCAAAATTTTTATCTGGAGCCCGTTTCGGCGTTAGCCCGTCCAGTTTATTTTATTTTTTTACCGTTAATCGTTTGCAAAAATAATGATTCTGGAAGTTTTACCTCCAAAAATTGGTATCAGTGTCGTTTTGTTTTTTGTTTGCGGTTTATCGGAGCTGTGTAGTTTTAGAACTGTTGCTAACTTTGTTTTGCAGGCATTCTAATCCCGATTTTGTGATCATCATTTATTTTCATGTTTGATTGAATGTGTAGATATTGATTTAATCTTTTATTCACAGGGATTGACCGTGATAGATTAATTTTTTTAGATCGAATGGGAGCCTACGAGACATAGGTTTTGATGTAAAAATTTTATGTTCTTTAAGTTTTTTTTCTAGTTTATTAGAAAGAAAAATAAGAACAAGTATGGAAGAACAAATGCGGCAGTTCTGGCGGTTTTAGCCGCGGATTGAGTTTTTTCTTGGTTGCTTTGCAGAAATTTTTTTTCAGTATTTTTTTTCTGGTTAAAAAGAAAAAAAAACAATGAAGAAGCTTGAGCAAACCGCGACATTCCCAAGAGAAGTATTCGGTCCATTGAATACACAACAGCAATTGGCTGCTATTTTCAAATACTGTTTCAGTGCAAAGAGGCTGTGTTTGGCTTTGAAGCTTGAAAAGCACAGCAGTGGTTTTCCAAAAAGCAAGGCAGTTTACCAAAATAGTGCGCAATTCCCACAGCATAGCAGCGCAATTCCAAACAGTGCGCAAGGAGGTTTACCAAAATAGTGCACAATTTCCAAACACAAAGCAAGCGGCATAATTAATTCCAAACAGCAAGAAGCGATTTTCCAATTCCGAAATAGTTTTCGTGCAAAATCCAAAAGCGGCAGCGACATTGAAACTTGAATTACACAACAACCGAGAAATCCTGATGCAATCGGGATACAAGAAGTTGGTTCAAAAAATGATTGAATCATTCCAACTTATCTTTGAGTAGGAGACTAAAACTTATCAGAGTTTCAATTCGATCATAAAACTTGGATATATTTATTATATCTTGCATTTAATTTATTTTTTTATATATTAACTGCGTGAATGGAAAATATTGATTTTATTTATCCTGTTAATTTAATTAATTTAAAATTTTAATTTTAATTAAAATATTTTATAATGAAAAATAAAATTA
>JAUMHN010402252.1:0-15684 GCA_032360265.1 Heliamphora ciliata
ATGCATAAGTATTGTTTTGAGCAAATATTTTCGTAGTTGAGCTACAGTACTATTTTTAGAAGATTATCTAGATGTACTGGGATAACGGGTATTTGGCACGAGTTTCCCTCCGTGAAAGTCTAAAAACATGCGCAATGTAGGTACCTTTGTTATCCTTCAGGGTAGTTCCCGTAAAGAAGGTCAGTTTGGGTGCTCTTTTCCCTCGGGTTGTCGGGCCCGTAAAGTTAGCTTTTATATCGTGGTGCTCCGTATAGAACTTGTCATTACCTAGCAGGTCTTAAATGATTCAGCAGTAGGTAATAGGCAGGAGTCTATAGTTATTACCTCTATCCCCTTGTGATGGAGTCAGTAGATAGGATTCCTTTCTTCTTCTTTTCCATGATGGTACATTCTGTGAGGGAATAATGTTTGATTTCTGTTTTTCTTCAACTGTAAAATGTGGTTTTGCATTGTTTAAATGCTTGGTTGTGAAGGAAAAACTGTTTTAGGAGTCTGATGGGAAAACTTGGGATTTTATGATGTAAAACATTTTGGCTCTGTGGTTGAGTTAGCTCCCACTATATGATATGCAGGGTTTTGAGGACAAAAATGTGGGGTTTTATGAGATAAAACCGTTTTGAGACTCGTGGTAGTCTGATGTAAACTTTTGGTTTTGGAAGGAAAACCTTTTTGGCTCCTATGGTTGAGCCCGTGTGTGTGTAATTGCATATTTTCTACTTTACAACTTTATTGTCTTTTTCTATTGGCCTTCGGCTCACGGTGTGAGATTTTGCTGTAAAACTTTTTCAGGTAAGCATGGTTCTGTAACATGTCGTATAAGCATGGCTCTGTGAGATTTTGTCTTGATTGGTAGCTTATACCTATTGTATATGTTTCATGTTTATTTGTAACATGTTGTAAATCGTATATTATGATTATGGATGTATGCATGTTTTAATGCTTTCGAGAGAACCTTGGGTTGGTATTATTTTTCGTAGTTTCATACTACGTTTTTCGTTGTTGGGATCAACGATTTACAAATGGGATTTTCAAATGATTTTTGCTTCACATAAACTTTTGTGCTTCGAGGTAGATTTTTGGAACCGCCTAAGCTTCTTTTAAAATGAAAAAAATTTCTTATCCAAAACTTGTACTTTGTTTTTAAAGGCTTAGCTGTGGGGCTGTAACTATAGTGTTTTGGCTACTCTTTTAAATCAATAAACCCTCAGTAGTACGTTTTTACAAAGGTTTTGACCTGGTTTGGTCTTCTGGTTTTAACTCCCTTTTATTTGGGCTATTTGGTGGTTGTTCTGTGACTTTTTGCATGACCCAATGTTTGGGGAGTGACAACTTGGTATCAAAGCTCTGGGTTCGAATACCTATGAGCTATGGGATGAGGGTGCATTATCTTGTGAGGATGTGTGTGTGCTTGGTTGCCTGTGTTTGGAACATAAGCATGTTGATGTCGTGTATATGTGAGTATGGAGGTTAGACCTTAGGATTGATTAGTCTTGCCTTCGGACGTTTGGACTAACAGACTTGGGAGCCAAGTTAGAACCACGTTTCATGGACGTGATTTCTTGCAGGGAATCTAAGTAGGTTATCCAATGTGATGCGTCATTCTTGTTGGTTCTCCTCAGTATCGGTGTTGTGTATGCCTGATCGCCGTGACTATGTGCTAGCATGATTATGTGGTATATGGTAGAAGTAACATGATAGATCGATCCTAGGTTGTCGTGTTTCATGCTTTCTTCATATACGACCTGTATACCCTTAGAGGCGACGAGACTGTGGTTTGGGTCTTGGATGTGCGACTCGGTTGCAGTGGTCGCAGTGATTGTTGCAGAAGCAAGGTTATGGGTTGAGTGTCGATCGCTTGGTATGTTGTGGAACTCGTCAGTAAGTTAGGTTCCATGTGAGAGATTGCCCTTGGTTGGTATCTATTAGGTGTTAGTACGAGTAACGTTTGTTCAGGTGCAGATGAAGTCTAGTTAGTGGCTTGGTTATAGTAGCTGGCTCCCCTTGAGAGTAGACTAGTGGATGTCGGAGTTGTGTTATGGTTGACTTTGTGAGTCGAGGTGATGGGGTGTCGGAGACCCTGGGAAAATCATTCAAGGTGATTGGATTAGGGATAGTGACAACCCTTCGGAGTCTTGGTATACGTGGTTCTGGCCGTGTGATGGATTAGATACGTCGTGAGCCATGCTATGTCTTGAGCCGTGTACTCGGGACGGGATATAGACGGGAACATAGTGGATGGGAGCGTAGAGATCCTTGGCCGAGCGTATGTTGAGATGGCAGAACGTGTGGTTCTGGAGATATTTCCTGGTAGTCAGGATATCGATGGTGGTCAGCAGGATGTTGTTGGTAGTCTGAGTAGTCTGATGACCTTAGACGTTGTATACCTTTTGAGGTTTGAAAATTGAGTTCCGAGTGAGTGAGCTCAAGGACATGGGAATGAGTATAACTTGCAGTTATACTGGGAAGAGCACGGGTTATGGCTGTATGAGAATGTAAGGACTCCTGCGACCAGTATCGGTTCTGTGGGCTTCCTACGGGAATGTAGGTCTGTGATTTGGTCGATATCCTAGTGAGTAGGAAATTGTGTTTGGGAACCATGCTGAGTGCATGTGGTTGGCTTAGTGTTGCAATGATGTATCCTGAGTATGAGATGTCTGGAGGTTGTTTGTGTTCCACCTTAGGTTTAGAGATTGATATGTTGTTCGCCCATGGGAACAAAGCGTGGAGTGATGAGGTTCATCAATGAACCGTGTGATTTGGTTGGCCTGGGGTGATAGGTGAGAAATCGTAGGGTACGATGCCTGTGACCGATGTGTGCTTTGAGAGCAGAAGTGCGAAAGGTGTTTGCATGGTTGTAGGAATTATTAGTAACTCTAAATGAAAGGTCTTAGAATTGGGTTCCCTTTGTTTGATGTAGTGCCTTAGACAGTGAGCTCGAGGCCGTGATGTGATTGTGGTTTACCTAGCAGGAGTTAGGTTGTGTAGCGCATCCTCATGAGGTGAGGTTTAGGGCACAATAGGATGTATTGTACTAGGTATGCAGATGGATGGTGTTCACGTGTGTGAATGAGTTCTAAGTGTTGAGAGCTTGGTGTAGCGGATGATCTGAGTATTGTGATCGTGATTGACAACAGCTATGTGACTGTAGGCGATGTGGCCTCGGGGTAGGAATTACAGAGTTCTTAGAGGCTAAGTGTTGAGGAGTACTCCCAGTACGCTGAGGTTGAGTCATGATTTCTTATTAAGCCTTTGTCTTTCCTTTGGATAGAAGGAGAGAGAGAGTTTTCTTGTAGACGATTGTCTGGTGCAAGTTGTTTTATCTCGGTTGGATAGAGATGCCAGGTTCTTGATTGGTTCAAGTTTTGGTTGTGTTCTGAGATTGTGTTCTGAGACTGTGAAATTTCAGTGGATCTATACCCATGTATGACCCTTGGAGTTGTGACTCAGGGACTTGTGTCGCTGTGATTAGGTGATTAGAAGATGGATTCTTCGTGGCTTTGACGAGTGGTGCAAGACGCTTTACATCTGAATGTCTGTGTGTGTGACTTGGGATCCAATTGCTCCCGCGGTTGGGAACTGTAAAGAATTGCATGATGGGGTTGGTATTCTCCCGCGGTGAAAGACCATAAAAGAGTACGTTTGAGCGTGGTAAATATGATAGGTCGTGGTAACCTCGTCCATGTGGTTTGTCTATGTGAAGTGAAGTTGTGTCCCCTATATTGTTGTTCTTGATAGACAAGGGAGTTGGTATTGAGACGTAGAGTTCTTTACAGTGATCAGTTGAGGATCGTTGACCGATGTGTGCATATGGTTGTGCTTCTAGCTCATGGCAGAGCGAGAATTTTGTCGGAGTAGTGCGGCTATGATAGGCGTATGGCGGGCTTCCGATAGACTTTTGTGAGCTTGGCTTGGGTCCTGTTTAGGACTTGGAACTACTCAGAGTTCTTGGAGTTGAGATGTGGTTGTCGACTGTGGTAAGTGTTGTGCTTTGGCATAACTATTGTTTGTATGGATGGTAGTTCCGAGAGTATGATGTGGGAGAAGCCTAGGTTGGCGTGGCCTGTTCGGACCGACGCGATTGTTTGGTTGGGAATGGAAGGGCCGTGATGAGATCTTGATGCGAGGAAATTGCTAAGCGTAAGATGTAAGTCTTGGTTGGTATCTTGGGCCCTAATAGTTTGCTATTGTGGACCTAAAGGTTTACTATATGTGTTAGGTGTATGTGGTTTGATGTTGGATGACAGTCTTTGTTGCTTTGTCTAATGACAGCGACCATGTTCGACATGAGATTGGTCTGCAGTTTTGGTATCAGTGATCTGATGGTAAGACGTTGAGATGTGCAGTAACGTGTTGTTTCACGGACGGACAATATGGTTGGGTTTATCTAGGTTTTGGATACCTATGAAATCTCCTATCTGCGTGACCGATTCGGCCAAGAGACTCGTTGGGGTCAGGCGACAACATGAGCCTTATGATGGCGATGCCAAATTCTATTATGTGAAACCTTGTCTAGGACATTGGTGTGCCACTTGATGTTTCTCCTAAGTGAGAACAATAGTTCGTGATGGAAGATCGGATAGAGGAGGAATGCTTGAGGGTTTGCAGAGATCTGTTCTTTGGTGTTCTAGGTGAGTTAAGTAAACTTCTCTCTGGTGAGCTTCTCTCTGGAATTCGGTGTTGTGTTGTTGCTCGTGGATCGGTGTCATGACAGCTTCAGTGATGGAGATATTGACATCGGTAGGGTGATGATATGGTATCAAAGTCGGTGGTCATCTGGTGATCGTCAGGACTTGAGTAAGGTTTGTGTGCAGTGTGTGTGACTTCGTGTGTTTGGACTTGTGGAGATGGTCCTTGGGGAGCATGGTGAGATGTGATTGAGCCAGTATATGGCAATGAAGACGAGAATGATAGTCTCTGTGTTCGAGCATAGAGCATGTCTGCGATCGAGTACCGTGGTGAATTTGTCCCTTGCTTTGTGTTTGTCGTCGGAATGGTTTGAGTTCGACGAGAGTGGTGTTTCGAGGTTTGGCAGCGTGAGCTGGATCTTGATCCTCTGTTTCATAGCTGTCTCCTGGATAATGATGGTGTAAGTAGAGCTTGTTGTGGAATCAGTCTGTATGGTGGTTGATTCTCCACGCCGTGTTTGCCTTGTGTGACTACGGTTGTGTATTAGTTTTGTGACGACGATTTTTGGGGTTTTAGTTGTGGAGGCATGCTTGCTGTTGTACAGTGTTGCTGGGATTGCATATGAGATTATTGATGGTTACGGGTTGGTGTCTGGCTTGAGTTTCGGTGTTGAATTTCGAGGATGAAATTCCTTTAAAGGGGGAGAGTTGTGAGACCCTGACCCAGTTTATTTTGAGAATAATTTAAGTGTTGACGAAGTTTGAGTTAACCTTTGATCTCAGTATGTTGGGATTTTGTTTCGTTATAGTAGAATAATAGGTGCGTATGAGTTTTATGCTTGTTCGGGTTCCGTTGAGGCTTGTTTGGCAAGTGTTTGGACCTAAAAAAAATAGTTTGATGCACAAAAACACACTGCCCAGCAGTTCGGTCGACTGGAGGGCTTGGCCCAGTCGATTAAATCGAAAATTTTGAGTTCGGTCGACTGGACATGGTGAATCGGTTGACTGGACCGTGGTGGTGGGCATTTTTGAGGTTTCTAGTAGGCTGTTCAGTCGACTGGAGTCAGTCGACTGAACTGGGGGTCCAATCGACTGAACTGAGAATTTTGGTGTTTTCTATAAATATCAGAGGCAGAGATATTTTGATGGAGCTTTCTTCTAAGCTAAGTCTCGGTTTTCTCTGCCTTTTCTCTAGATTTTTTAGGGCTCGGGGCTCGATTTTCAGTGAACTGACAATGGATCCTTGTATTGGTGTCGGGGGCTTCACATATATCTGGACAGAATTTAGTTTCGTCGAGGTTCAATTTTCAAGGCTTCGAGTTTTGACTCGCCGAGGTATGATTCTAGACCTACTACTGCTATGAGGGTGTTATATGTAAGTATATGTGTTTTCACCAGGTAAAAAATGCATCAAATGTCATATTTTCTGTTTAAGCCCTATTTTTATGATGGAAAGCATGTTGTTCGCTTTTCTTGGCTTATAGTACTGTATGACATGTGGTAGTATGATTTTCAAAGGATTTTCTTGGAAATGGTTGAAAAATGATGGTTTTGTGAAAAAAATCTCAACACTTGGTGTTTTGGAGGTTTGGAGCTCGCCTTTGGGGTTGAGTCTCAGGTTTTGGAACGTTTTGTTGAAACGGGAAAAAATATTTTGAAAATATTTTGTTGATCTCCATGTTGATGGATGGATCTATATACATGCATAATGTATTATTTTGAGGAAATATTTTCGTAGTTGAGCTACGGTACTATTTTTAGAAGATTATCTAGATATACCGGGATGACGGGTATTTGGCACGAGTTGCCCTCGGTGAAAGTCTGAAAACGTGCGCAGTGCAGGTACCTTTGTTATCCTTCGGGGTAGTTCCCGTAAAGAAGGTCGGTTTGGGTGCTCTTTTCCCTCGGGTTGTCGGGCCCGTAAAGTTAGCTTTTACGTCGTGGTGCTCCGTGTAGAACTTGTCATTACCTAGCAGGTCTTAAATGATTTAGGACTAAGTAATGGGCAGGAGTCTATAATTGTTACCTCTATCCCCTTGTGATGGAGTCGGTAGATAGGATCTCTTTCTTCTTCTTTTCCACGAAGGTACATTCCGTGAGGGAATAATGTTTGATTTCTATTTTCTTTCAACTGTAAAATATGGTTTTGCATTGTTTAAATGCCTGGTTGTGAAGGGAAAACTATTTTGGGAGTTTGATGGGAAAACTTAGAATTTTATGATGTAAAACCTTTTGGCTCCGTGGTTGAGTTAGCTCCCACTATATGATATGCATGATTTTGGGGACAAAAATGTGGGGTTTTATGAGATAAAACAATTTTGAGACTCGTGGTAGTCTGATGTAAACTTGTGGTTTTGGAAGGAAAGACTTTTTGGCTCCTGTGGTTGAGCCCGTGTGTGTGTAATTGCATATTTTCTACTTTACAGCTTTATTTTCTTTTCCTATTGGGCTTTGGCTCACGGTGTAGGATTTGGCTGCAAAACCTTTTAAGGTAAGTATGGTCCTGTAGGTTGACCCGGAGGTGCCCGGAGGTGGTTGATGACAAAACGTCTGTTTTGTCTTGATAGGTCGCTTATACCTGTTGTATATGTTTCATGTTTATTTGTAACATGTTGTAAATCGTATACTATGATTACGGATGTATGCATGCTTTAATGCTTTCGAGAGAAGCTTGGGTTGGTTGTTGTTTTTCGTAGTTTCATACTACATTTTTCGTTGTTGGGATCAACGGTTTACAAATGGGATTTTCAAATGATTTTTGCTTCACATAAACTTTCGAGGTAGATTTTTGAAACCGCCTAAGCTTCTTTTAAAATGAAAAGAATTTTTTATCCAAAACTTGTACTTTGTTTTTAAAGACTTAGCAGTGGGCTGTAACTGTAGTTTTTTGGCTACTCTTTTAAATCAATAAACCCTCACTAGTACGTTTTTACAAAGGTTTTGACTTGGTTTGGTCTTCTGGTTTTAACTCCCTTTTGTTTGGGTTGTTTGGTGGTTGTTCTGTGGCTTTTCGCGTGATCCGGAGTTTGGGGCGTGACAGTGTCGACACCTTTGAAAGTTGAGTCGACACATTAACTTGTTTATTTGAGATGTTTCAAGTATTACAACTTAAGTTTACATAAATTGAGATTTGAGTTGACACAAATTGAGATTTGAGTCAACACAAAAGAACCGAGACTCTTTGCACTTCAAAAGAGTCGACACAAACCAAGTTTGAGTCGACACCAAGTGATTCCTCACTTTGGTTATCCGGGATTCTAAGTCAACACAAATTAAATATGAGTCTACACAAATGTACCTAGGCTACCTGCAGAATTTGTGAGTCGACACAAATGAAAGAAGAGTCGACACAAATATACCGAGCCTGCCTGAAGATTTTTGAGTCGACACAAAATCACCAAGAGTTCCTACACTTTTTAGTGTTGACACCAAAGGCATTTTGAGTCAACACAAAAAGGCCCTCCCAAAAAGCTGAAGAACAAAATGAGTCGACACCAAAAGTATTTGTGTCGACACCATTGTGTTGGTGAGAAGACTACAGAAATCGTGTCGATACCAACAAAGATCTGAGTCGACCCAATCACTTGAAGAACCATGCCCTGGAAGTTTTATGTCGACCCAAAACCATTTATATCGATACCTGCGACGAAATTCAAAATACGCGGCAGAGTTCAACGATTGGATTTTTGGTATTTAATGATCCCACCTACCTCCAACGGTCATGAAACCTCAAGTGCTTATATAAGGAGTTACTCTTAAGAATTTAATAGATCTGGGGACTTATATTAACTGCTGTATTGCTTGATTCAAAGTCAAAATCCTTCAAGCTCTCATTTATTGTTCACAACTCCAACTCTTGTATCTCATCTCTTTACTTCTCATTTATTGCCAATCATTTCTGTAAAGAGAGTGAGTGGTACTCATTTAAACATTCCATTTATTGTATCCAATGGTGAGTCACACTTTGTACTTTGAGTGAGTGAGTAAATTTCATCAAAAAAGAACTCAAGAGATTAGAAGAAAAATAGGGGCGTGTTTTTCGTAGGATCATCTTGAAGTTGTAAAAAAGTTTTGAATGCACCCGTAAATATTCTACATTAGTTAAATTTTCAAGGGGAGTCTTGGAGAGTGGACATAGGCTTAGAATAAGCAAAACCACTATAAATCTTGGTGTTTCATTCAATTTCTCTATCCCTTACCTCTTTA
Source organism: Heliamphora ciliata (assembly GCA_032360265.1). NCBI lineage: Eukaryota > Viridiplantae > Streptophyta > Magnoliopsida > Ericales > Sarraceniaceae > Heliamphora > Heliamphora ciliata. The sequence goes on from JAUMHN010402252.1 coordinate 8,832, forward strand.
ATATTCGCTTACTTTATTCTTTGAATATATTTGCTATATTTGTTTGTGATATTAAAATGTTTTCGAAAAGATTTTGTAAATTGTTATTATTATTTAAAGCCCAATTTACCTCCTCTTGGGTTGCCTAGAACTAACAGACTCAACTTGTTCTCCTTGATCTAGAGGTGTTGACTCATGTACTTTCTAGGTCAACTCAACTTGTCCTTCTGGCCTTGACCTATTGGTGTCGACATAAGCACTTTTGGTGTCGACACTTGATTTAACAAACGTGCTCTGCATATAAGTATCGACTCAAAACTAATAGTGTCAACTCAAAAGAAAAAGTGTCGACTCATGTAGCATGAAGTGTCGACTCAAATAGTATGAGGTGTCGACTCAAAAGCTAAAAGTGTTAACCCAAGCCTTTTAGAAGACATTTTATTTCTTATCTTTTTAGAGTTTAATTACAAAAATGTCTTTTAATAAAAATTATCAAAATTCATTTAATGCCCTTGGGCTAACAGAGTTATAGACCATAGAATTGACCCAAAAATTCGAACTTTCCTTTACCATTTGTCAATGGATGCTGGTGCCCTATGTTTACGTATGGTTTTGATTGTTTGCTAGGCACTGAGATTTTGTCGCTAAAGATTTGAGTTGGACTCAATAGAGAGGAGTTGGTTTGCTTTTCATTCAAACTAGATGAGAGTTCTTAGATAATATTTTTGAACATATGAATGTGTGTCAACTATATTCTAAATGGAATTGTGTAGTGCCTTACACGGGTAAGTGTTGGCCTCAAAATGTATTGTGCGGTGCCCTGCACGGGTGATGGTTGTCCTTCAAAGGCATTGTGTGGTGCTCTATAAGAATTAGTGTTGGCCTACAAAGGCATTTTGAGTTGTTGAAATGATTTTTCTCTATTGTGACTATTAAGCCTTATTTAGAGAAGTGATAATAAATTATGGCTATTAAGCTTTATCGTGATATAGAATTGTGACTATTAAGCTTTATTGGGAAAAATGATGTTGAATTGTGGTTATTAAAATTTGTTGTGAGAAGCGATAACATGTTGTGACTATCAAATCTTAAGTGTACCTTTGTGAAATGAGAAAGTTAAATACATCCTATAAATGTGTTGAACTGGATGCAGTATTATCATATCTTTTATTAAAGCTTGATGGACTATATTCAAGATGTTGTCAATATTCTTAAAATGAGTGATTGTTTTAATTTTATTCATTATAATACTAAGTGCGCTCTCATGTAACCCTTGTCGTTGCAGATAATAGGTTTTGCTAGAAGATTGGTCCACCACTATCAACATTTTTTAGGCTTGAGTTCGGAGCTAGATGTCATCTTCTGACTTTTTGTAATATGGTTTTTTGCATCTCTAAGACATGTTATGGGGAATTATGAAGTGTTATTTTAAGTAGCGTTTGATGTACGAGATAGAGTATTTTCTGAGCTTGTGTTTTATCAAGTATCTATGAAAGGAAGTTTGTTTTGGAAACAAGTCACGTATGAATGTTTTTGTTCTCGACTACTCTACGTCTTGTTAGTTTTCTTTAAAGCTGCAGAGATGATGTGGGATCATACCTCACTGTAGATGATGTGTGACAGTTTGGTATTAGAGCTTTAGATCATAGATTCTGTAGACTTGGTAGAGTGTGGTCTATGGTGGATTGTAGGTTAAGTGTTTTCGCACTTTACGTTGTATAGTGTGGTATAGGCCTTGGGATATCATACCATTGTCTTTGAACGTCGGACTAACTATCTTTGAAGTCCATTGGGAAACGCATTCTACAAGCATAGGTTCCTTATTAAAAGTCTAAGTATGTTATCGAATTGGATAGGTAGCCCGATGTAGTGTTCTAATTGGAGATTTAAGTATGTTATCGGATTTGGAAGGTAGCCCAGTGTAGTGTTCTAATTAGAGGTCTAAGTATGTTATCAGATTAGAGAGGTAACCCGGTGTAGTGTTCTGATTGGAGGTTTAAGTATGTTATCGGACTGGGGAGATAGCCTGGTGTAGTGTTCTAATTGGAGGCCTGAGTATGTTATCAGATTGGAAAGATAGTCCCAGCGTGGGTTCCTAATCGAAAATCTGAATATGTGATTGGACTGAGGGGATGACCCTTTTTTTGTTGATTTAACTTTTTGCCCAATTGCTAGTCTTTTTCTTTATGACTTGAGTTGGACATTAGTATCAAACCTTAATTCATATTTTATTGTAATAGGGTGAAGTATGAAAAACTCGGATGGAGCATTGTTTGTCCTTGAACAGTTTAACGAGGAGCATTGGGAAGTGTCTTCACCAGAGGGACAAGTACGACCTGAACTAGTGAACCAACCTGACCCAACCGCTAGAATGTTAGAGGCTATTAGAAGACTGATGGAGCAGAATGCAAGATGAATTGCGATGCAGGCTGGAAGGACCCAAAATTCTTTGGTGAAACAATTGAAAGCTTTAGGCATGAAGGAGTTTGTGAAAACCATCAGTACTACCGAAGCCAAAAATTGGCTAAAGGATGGTGTACATGTCCTAGATAGAGTAAGAGAGGCAGATGATGATAGAATCGATCTTTTAACTTTTATGTTTAAGGGTAAGGCTTATAACTGGTGGGATGCAACTGAGAGGCTATTGAGAATGCCGGCACCAAGGGTTGACCCTCTAGTATTGCAGAAGATTTCCTGGGATCACTTTGTGAAGGCGTTTGATAAGCAATACAAGCCCATGACCTACAAATATGAAAATGAGTAGAAGTTTATTGATCTGGTACAAGGAAAGTATTAGGGCAAACTATCAAGATTCTAAGATTATATCTATGATTTTAGTTAAAAAATAACTAGACAGACAAATACCAAAATTAGCTCCAGATTAAAACTTTTCATATCGAACAATCAAAATAAAATTTGGTAAATACTCCTAAAGTTGGTTTTATGATTATATCTTTCGAAATCTGGTTGGATGATTTTTGTTACTGCAGTAATTTTCAATCAATGATCTACCGTGGTTTTCGACTTCTACTTTAATATCTAACACAAGCCTTTTGCTGTATTTTCAAATGCAAAACACGAACTAAGTGTGGGCTTTGATCTATCATGTTCTTCAAAAGCTTCTTGATTAGGCTGAATTTTCAGAGAACGTAAAAATCCTAACCACCTAATCATTGACTAAATAATATTTATAATAGCATATAAATAGGTTACAACAGGAACCTGTGAAGTAAATATAACTTGAGCTCCCAATATAATTATAAAAACATACTTCAATCTAAAAGCAATTTCATAAAAATATTAATTATAATTCATTCCACTAAGAAAATATAATTTCACTCTCAGCCACATTCTCAAAATCGAGTATTCAAGCTCCTGTTATTATATGCTTTTTTATTCTCCTCACGTTAAGATTTTCGATACCCACCGATTAAATTAAATTACTGATAATTATATTTAATCAGCATCTTAAATAAATTTTTTATGATCTTTCGCTTAACTTATTTGACTGTTAGATAATTAAATCTACTTGCACGATTTGGTTTGGTTAAAACTTATAAGTTTTCTTAAGGGAATATCGTCAATCTCGATTTTTTCGGGATATGAATTCCGTCAATAATTAATATTCACCATATAATTAATATCGCTATCTAACTCACCGATATTATAAAACAATAAAATATCACACCCTTTAATGAATCCAAATAATAAATATTAAATATACGTAAATAATTAATTATTTCAGAATTAAGAGTATAAGTACTCATAATAACCATGTTGTGTGAATTAATTTATATAGTCAGTATAAAATTAATTGCCTCAATATGGTCCTATTTAATACACACAAAGTGTACTAGTACAATGAATCAGAATAATTGTCGAAACAATTACCGTTCCCCATAATAAAAACATATCTATTAAAATATTATTCTATAGTCGTGCCAATGGTGTATCCAATTTCATCTAAACTGTTACCTAAAAACTTATATTCTACAAGAGCCGATAATCTGGTCTTCTGTATATAAGTCGAATTCTATACACCAAAATAAAAACTATGTAAAATAAAAGACATCCATACATAACATTAAATAAATAATGAAATGCATACATTGCTCATTAAGATTTTCATAAAATAAAATAAAAACTAATTTTATTAAAAAATAAAATTAAATACTAAAGCCAAATACCATGATTTTTAGTATACAATCATAACAATCTTTCACTTATACTCAAAATTATGCGCTGCCATACATCTGACTCTCATGCCCTCTACATGACTGTCAAAAGTCTTAACTAGCAAGCTCTTTGTAAAAGGATCAGCAAGATTGTTTTCTGATGCAATCTTGGTCATAGCAACATCACCCATCTGTACAATCTTTCGTATCAGGTGATATTTACGCTCAGTGTGATTTCCTTTCTTGTGGGCTCTTAGTTCCTTCGAGTTGGCAACCGCTCCGCTATTGTCACAATAAAGTGTAATAGCCGACTGTACTGAAGGCACCACATTTAGATCCAATAGGAAATTCCTGAGCCAAACGGCCTCCTTGGATGCATCAAAAGCTGTCACATACTCGGCCTCGATGGTGGAATCAGCAATGTAGGGCTGCTTGATACTCCTCCAACTTATGGCTCCACCTCATAAGATAAACACATATCCCGAGGTAGACTTTTGGGAATCCTTATCTGACTGAAAATTCAAGTCTGTGTACCCTAAAGGTATTAGACCATATACTTGGTAAACCAACATATAATTCCTAGTCCTTTTCATGTACTTGATTATATGTTCTACCGTTGCCTAGTGCTCTTGCCCCAGATTTGACTAATATCTACTAACCATGCCAACGGCGAAACAGATGTCGCGTTTAGTGCAAAGTATAGCATACATGCGGCTTCCAACTGTCGAAGTATAAGGAACCACCTTTATCTTCTCTATCTCATCAGGTGTCTTAGGATACTGATCCTTGGATAGAGTAATTTCATACCTAAAAGAGAAATCTTTTCTTAGAATCCTGCATGTTAAAACAAGTAAGAACTGTATCGATATAAGTAGCTTATGATAAGCCCAACATCCTCTATTTTTTATTTCACACAAGCTTGATCCCGAGGATGTGACTAGCTTCTCCCAAATCTTTCATATCGAACTGGCTAGATAACCATACATTCACCGAAGATAACACCCCTACATCGTTTTCAATGAGCAAATATCATCCACTTAAAGTATTAGAAACACCACCATGCTTCCATCACGCTTTTTGTACACACAGGACTCGTCAAGACTTTGATCAAAATCATAAGGCTTAATAGTCTAATCAAATCGAGTATTCCATGATCTAAATACTTACTTAAGTCCATAAATAGATCTGTTAAGATTGTACAATATGTTCTCCTGACCCTTTGCTATGAAATCATCTGGTTATATCATATAGATACACTCGTCAAAACTTCCATTAAGGAAAGCTATCTTGACGTCCATTTGTTAAATTTCGTAATCGAAATGAGCCGCAATGGATAAGAGAATCTTGATAGACATAAGCATGGCTACCGACTAAAAAGTCTCCTCATAATCGGTCATTTCTTTCTAAGTAAACCCTTTTATAACAAGCCTAACTTTGAAAGTTTCTACCTTTCTATCTACTCCTCACTTTTTCTTATAGATCCACTTGCATCCGATGGGTATTATCCCTTTGGGTAGTTCTACAAGTTCTCAAACCTAATTAGAGTACATAGACTCTATATCTGAATTCATAACCCTTTGCCATAATTCTATATCTTTATCTTGAAGTGTTTCATTATAGTTATAGGGTCTAGTATCCAGTTCTTTCGAGATCCTGTCAAAAGACTCTTCCAAGAACATATACTGATTAGGTTGACAAATAATCCTCTTACTACGACGAGGCACTACCTGCATCTGTGTACCAGTAGTGGCACGCTATGCTAATTTTGAACCCTATGCACCATTACGCACATGCTGCTATGGTTCTGAAATCGGCATGTTAATAGTAGCACCTTGATTTGGTTCAAGATCCACAAGTGCCCTGATAATTCTCCCACTACGATGAGGCAATGGGATATCGATGGCACTTTTCCATGGCGCTTCTAATGTACTATTGGTATTTCCTCTCAGCTCTTCCAGAATATGTTTTAGACTAGACTTGCGCTCAGTCCACAATTCTTTGAGAGTAGAAGATACTGACTTAGAAGGTACCAAGTTCATAATATAAGCTGTTGTCTCTAATGTAAATTCCCAAAACAAATCAGGTAAGTCTGAATAACTCATCACATACCTCACCATCTCCATATGAGTCATATTCTTTCTTTCCACTTCACCATTATGCTGTGGAGTGGCCGGTGTAGTTAACTGGGATATAATCCCCTCTTTTGACAAATAATCTCTATACTCTCCAAAGGGGTCCTCTCCACCACAGTCAGACCGAAGTATCTTGATACATTTCCTCAGACGCTATTGTAACGACCCGGTTCAAACTCTAGTATTGGTAATGGTTAACCTATCAGATCATAGATTGCTAATAAGGTTAGAAACCCTAACTGAACTCGAAACCCTAATACGAAAAGAAAACTTTCTAATCTCAGAGATCATTAACTACTCTAAGACACTAATTCGAAACCCTAAGGAGCTAAACCTAGAAATGAAACTCTGGCCCCTAAACTCTTCTTAAGAAATACTAACCTAGTCTCGTAATCTTTTAAGCCCAACACTCTATATGTGTTGCCCTATAATAGCAAAGCACAAACTCCAAATCCAAATAATAAGTGTCACGCCCCAAACTCCGGGTCACGTGAAACACCCATAAACGACCAAACGCAACACCCAGCCCGAGAACATACTCTCAAAATAAACCATACATGCATTGTA